>CAKOFA010000292.1:0-27468 GCA_933210815.1 Meta bourneti | reverse complement strand
AAGTTGCCAAGGCAGAGGTCCGGGAAATACACTTTTCCCGTTTTTTCCCAAACCGCTCGTGCGATTTGTCTGAAAATTTTAGGTGATATTCTGGGCATATCCCAAAGTAATCGTACCGAGTTATTTAAAAATCTATCGAGGGGTTTGGGCGTTACAGCCTATGAAAATTTTGTGAAGTGTGCAGTCTGCATTCCTTGTGAAACGACCTCTTTGCTAAAAGAGACGTAATTCCGGCTCTAATAATGCTAGCAACACGTTCTAACTTGCAGGATAGATTACAAATATTGTCCTTAAGAGATCCACAAAGCGATTTTAAATTCGGACGATAAGCTTTTAAATGGGAATTTTTTTCCTGCCGGAGGGGAGTGATTTCCCATGTTAAACGGCGAAAAAAAGCGAAACTTCGGCACTCTTTTGCGGACCATTCGAGAACTTATTATCCGATTGGTCTACCAATTTTTGTCCCGTATATTTTTGAGACCAGGAACAAGATGAGCTATTCCATTTTAAAATCGGTTCATTAGTTCGGGAGCTATGGCCTCCCAAAGTTGCCAAGGCAGAGGTCCGGGAAATACACTTTTCCCGTTTTTTTCCCAAACCACTCGTACGATTTGTCTGAAAATTTTAGGGGATATTCTGGGCATATCCCAAAGTGATCGTACCGAGTTATTTAAAAATCTATCGAGGGGTTTGGGCGTTACAGCCTATGAAAATTTTGTGAAGTGTGCAGTCTGCATTCCTTGTGAAACGACCTTTTTGCTAAAAGAGACGTAATTCCGGCTCTAATAATGCTAGCAACACGTTCTAACTTGCAGGATAGATGACAAATATTGTCCTTTAGAGATCCACAAAGCGATTTTAAAATCGGACGATAAGTTTTTAAATGGGAATTTTTTTCCTTGCGGAGGGGAGTGATTTCCCATGTTAAACGGTGAAAAAAGTCAAACTTTGGCTTTCTTTTGCGGACCATTCGAGAACTTATTATCCGATTGGTCTACCAATTTTTGTCCCGTATATTTTTGAGACCAGCAACAAGATGAGCCATTCCATTTTAAAATCGGTTCATTAGTTCGGGAGCTATGGCCTCCCAAAGTTGCCAAGGCAGAGGTCCGGGAAATACACTTTTCCCGTTTTTTCCCAAACCGCTCGTGCGATTTGTCTGAAAATTTTAGGTGATATTCTGGGCATATCCCAAAGTAATCGTACCGAGTTATTTAAAAATCTATCGAGGGGTTTGGGCGTTACAGCCTATGAAAATTTTGTGAAGTGTGCAGTCTGCATTCCTTGTGAAACGACCTCTTTGCTAAAAGAGACGTAATTCCGGCTCTAATAATGCTAGCAACACGTTCTAACTTGCAGGATAGATTACAAATATTGTCCTTAAGAGATCCACAAAGCGATTTTAAATTCGGACGATAAGCTTTTAAATGGGAATTTTTTTCCTGCCGGAGGGGAGTGATTTCCCATGTTAAACGGCGAAAAAAGCGAAACTTCGGCACTCTTTTGCGGACCATTCGAGAACTTATTATCCGATTGGTCTACCAATTTTTGTCCCGTATATTTTTGAGATCAGGAACAAGATGAGCCATTCCATTTTAAAATCGGTTCATTAGTTCGGGAGCTATGGCCTCCCAAAGTTGCCAAGGCAGAGGTCCGGGAAATACACTTTTCCCGTTTTTTCCCAAACCACTCGTACGATTTGTCTGAAAATTTTAGGGGATATTCTGGGCATATCCCAAAGTGATCGTACCGAGTTATTTAAAAATCTATCGAGGGGTTTGGGCGTTACAGCCTATGAAAATTTTGTGAAGTGTGCAGTCTGCATTCCTTGTGAAACGACCTTTTTGCTGAAAGAGACGTAATTCCGGCTCTAATAATGCTAGCAACACGTTCTAACTTGCAGGATAGATGATAAATATTGTCCTTTAGAGATCCACAAAGCGATTTTAAAATCGGACGATAAGTTTTTAAATGGGAATTTTTTTCCTTGCGGAGGGGAGTGATTTCCCATGTTAAACGGTGAAAAAAGTCAAACTTTGGCTTTCTTTTGCGGACCATTCGAGAACTTATTATCCGATTGGTCTACCAATTTTTGTCCCGTATATTTTTGAGACCAGCAACAAGATGAGCCATTCCATTTTAAAATCGGTTCATTAGTTCGGGAGCTATGGCCTCCCAAAGTTGCCAAGGCAGAGGTCCGGGAAATACACTTTTCCCGTTTTTTCCCAAACCGCTCGTGCGATTTGTCTGAAAATTTTAGGTGATATTCTGGGCATATCCCAAAGTAATCGTACCGAGTTATTTAAAAATCTATCGAGGGGTCTTGGGCGTTACAGCCTATGAAAATTTTGTGAAGTGTGCAGTCTGCATTCCTTGTGAAACGACCTCTTTGCTAAAAGAGACGTAATTCCGGCTCTAATAATGCTAGCAACACGTTCTAACTTGCAGGATAGATTACAAATATTGTCCTTAAGAGATCCACAAAGCGATTTTAAATTCGGACGATAAGCTTTTAAATGGGAATTTTTTTCCTGCCGGAGGGGAGTGATTTCCCATGTTAAACGGCGAAAAAAGCGAAACTTCGGCACTCTTTTGCGGACCATTCGAGAACTTATTATCCGATTGGTCTACCAATTTTTGTCCCGTATATTTTTGAGATCAGGAACAAGATGAGCCATTCCATTTTAAAATCGGTTCATTAGTTCGGGAGCTATGGCCTCCCAAAGTTGCCAAGGCAGAGGTCCGGGAAATACACTTTTCCCGTTTTTTCCCAAACCACTCGTACGATTTGTCTGAAAATTTTAGGGGATATTCTGGGCATATCCCAAAGTGATCGTACCGAGTTATTTAAAAATCTATCGAGGGGTTTGGGCGTTACAGCCTATGAAAATTTTGTGAAGTGTGCAGTCTGCATTCCTTGTGAAACGACCTTTTTGCTGAAAGAGACGTAATTCCGGCTCTAATAATGCTAGCAACACGTTCTAACTTGCAGGATAGATGATAAATATTGTCCTTTAGAGATCCACAAAGCGATTTTAAAATCGGACGATAAGTTTTTAAATGGGAATTTTTTTCCTTGCGGAGGGGAGTGATTTCCCATGTTAAACGGTGAAAAAAGTCAAACTTTAGCTTTCTTTTGCGGACCATTCGAGAACTTATTATCCGATTGGTCTACCAATTTTTGTCCCGTATATTTTTGAGACCAGGAAAAAGATGAGCCATTCCATTTTAAAATCGGTTCATTAGTTCGGGAGCTATGGCCTCCCAAAGTTGCCAAGGCAGAGGTCCGGGAAATACACTTTTCCCGTTTTTTCCCAAACCGCTCGTGCGATTTGTCTGAAAATTTTAGGTGATATTCTGGGCATATCCCAAAGTAATCGTACCGAGTTATTTAAAAATCTATCGAGGGGTTTGGGCGTTACAGCCTATGAAAATTTTGTGAAGTGTGCAGTCTGCATTCCTTGTGAAACGACCTTTTTGCTAAAAGAGACGTAATTCCGGCTCTAATAATGCTAGCAACACGTTCTAACTTGCAGGATAGATGACAAATATTGTCCTTTAGAGATCCACAAAGCGATTTTAAAATCGGAAGATAAGTTTTCAAATGGGAATTTTTTCCCTTGCGGAGGGGAGTGATTTCCCATGTTAAACGGCGAAAAAAGTCAAACTTTGGCTTTCTTTTGCGGACCATTCGAGAACTTATTATCCGATTGGTCTACCAATTTTTGTCCCGTATATTTTTGAGACCAGGAACAAGATGAGCCATTCCATTTTAAAATCGGTTCATTAGTTCGGGAGCTATGGCCTCCCAAAGTTGCCAAGGCAGAGGTCCGGGAAATACACTTTTCCAGTTTTTTCCCAAACCACTCGTACGATTTGTCTGAAAATTTTAGGGGATATTCTGGGCATATCCCAAAGTGATCGTACCGAGTTATTTAAAAATCTATCGAGGGGTTTGGGCGTTACAGCCTATGAAAATTTTGTGAAGTGTGCAGTCTGCATTCCTTGTGAAACGACCTCTTTGCTAAAAGAGACGTAATTCCGGCTCTAATAATGCTAGCAACACGTTCTAACTTGCAGCATAGACGATAAATATTGTCCTTAAGAGATCCACAAAGCGATTTTAAAATCGGACGATAAGTTTTTAAATGGAAATTTTTTTCCTGCCGGAGGGGAGTGATTTCCCATGTTAAACGGCGAAAAAAGCGAAACTTCGGCACTCTTTTGCGGACCATTCGAGAACTTATTATCCGATTGGTCTACCAATTTTTGTCCCGTATATTTTTGAGACCAGGAAAAAGATGAGCCATTCCATTTTAAAATCGGTTCATTAGTTCGGGAGCTATGGCCTCCCAAAGTTGCCAAGGCAGAGGTCCGGGAAATACACTTTTCCCGTTTTTTCCCAAACCACTCGTACGATTTGTCTGAAAATTTTAGGGGATATTCTGGGCATATACCAAAGTAATCGTACCGAGTTATTTAAAAATCTATCGAGGGGTTTGGATTTTCCCATTTGGGCCCATGTTAAAATTGGGACCCGTGAATGCACTGAAATCTGGTTGATTCCCGTTTCTCCCAAACCACTCCTACGATTTGTCTGAAAATTGCTGTGCATATTCTCTGCATATCCAAGATTAATCGTACCAAGCGATTTTAAAATCCATCGAGGGGTTTGGGAGTTACAGCCTACGAAAGTTACGAAAATGTGCAAATCGTCTCCATTCCTCGTGAAACGCACGTTTTTCGCATTTTTCCTAAAAGAGACGTAATTCCGGCTCTAATAATGCTAGCAACACGTTCTAACTTGCAGGATAGATGTTTTGTCTCGTTCTAAAGAGATCCACAAAGGGATTTTAAAATCCATCGAGTGGTTTTTGAGTTAGAGCAAATCAACCAAAATTTGGTTGATTCCCATTTTCTCCCAAACCACTCCTACGATTTGTCTGAAAATTGCTGTGCATATTCTCTGTATATCAATCATTAATCGTACCAAGCGATTTTAAAATCCATCGAGGGGTTTGGGAGTTACAGCCTACGAAATTTGGAAAGTGTGCAAATCGTCTCCATTCGTCGTGAAACGCACGTTTTTCGCATTTTTCCTAAAAGAGACGTAATTCCGGCTCTAATAATGCTAGCAACACGTTCTAACTTGCAGGATAGATGTTTTGTCTCGTTCTAAAGAGATCCACAAAGGGATTTTAAAATCCATCGAGTGGTTTTTGAGTTAGAGCAAATCAACCAAAATTTGGTTGATTCCCATTTTCTCCCAAACCACTCCTACGATTTGTCTGAAAATTGCTGTGCATATTCTCTGTATGTCCAAGATTAATCGTACAAAGCGATTTTAAAATCCATCGAGGGGTTTTTGATTTAGAGCATATCACTTTTTTCCCCCGGACTGCACTGAAATTTGGTTGATTCCCATTTTCTCCCAAAACCACTCCTACGATTTGTCTGAAAATTTTAGGGGATATTCTGGGCATATCCCAAAGTAATCGTACCGAGTTATTTTAAAATCTATCGAGGGGTTTGGGCGTTACAGCCTATGAAAATTTTGTGAAGTGTGCAGTCTGCATTCCTTGTGAAACGACCTCTTTGCTAAAAGAGACGTAATTCCGGCTCTAATAATGCTAGCAACACGTTCTAACTTGCAGGATAGATGACAAATATTGTCCTTTAGAGATCCCACAAAGCGATTTTAAAATCGGACGATAAGGGTTTTTAAATGGGAATTTTTTTCCTTGCGGAGGGGAGTGATTTCCCATGTTAAACGGTGAAAAAAGTCAAACTTTGGCTTTCTTTTGCGGACCATTCGAGAACTTTATTATCCGATTGGTCTACCCAATTTTTGTCCCGTATATTTTTGAGACCAGCAACAAGATGAGCCATTCCATTTTAAAATCGGTTCATTAGTTCGGGAGCTATGGCCTCCCAAAGTTGCCAAGGCAGAGGTCCGGGAAATACACTTTTCCCGTTTTTTCCCAAACCGCTCGTGCGATTTGTCTGAAAATTTTAGGTGATATTCTGGGCATATCCCAAAGTAATCGTACCGAGTTATTTAAAAATCTATCGAGGGGTTTTGGGCGTTACAGCCTATGAAAAATTTTGTGAAGTGTGCAGTCTGCATTCCTTGTGAAACGACCTCTTTGCTAAAAGAGACGTAATTCCGGCTCTAATAATGCTAGCAACACGTTCTAACTTGCAGGATAGATTACAAATATTGTCCTTAAGAGATCCACAAAGCGATTTTAAATTCGGACGATAAGCTTTTAAATGGGAATTTTTTTCCTGCCGGAGGGGAGTGATTTCCCATGTTAAACGGCGAAAAAAGCGAAACTTCGGCACTCTTTTGCGGACCATTCGAGAACTTATTATCCGATTGGTCTACCAATTTTTGTCCGTATATTTTTGAGACCAGGAACAAGATGAGCTATTCCATTTTAAAATCGGTTCATTAGTTCGGGAGCTATGGCCTCCCAAAGTTGCCAAGGCAGAGGTCCGGGAAATACACTTTTCCCGTTTTTTCCCAAACCACTCGTACGATTTGTCTGAAAATTTTAGGGGATATTCTGGGCATATCCCAAAGTGATCGTACCGAGTTATTTAAAAATCTATCGAGGGGTTTGGGACGTTACAGCCTATGAAAATTTTGTGAAGTGTGCAGTCTGCATTCCTTGTGAAACGACCTTTTTGCTAAAAGAGACGTAATTCCGGCTCTAATAATGCTAGCAACACGTTCTAACTTGCAGGATAGATGACAAATATTGTCCTTTAGAGATCCACAAAGCGATTTTAAAATCGGACGATAAGTTTTTAAATGGGAATTTTTTTCCTTGCGGAGGGGAGTGATTTCCCATGTTAAACGGTGAAAAAAGTCAAACTTTGGCTTTCTTTTGCGGACCATTCGAGAACTTATTATCCGATTGGTCTACAGTTTTTGTCCCGTATATTTTTGAGACCAGCAACAAGATGAGCCATTCCATTTTAAAATCGGTTCATTAGTTCGGGAGCTATGGCCTCCCAAAGTTGCCAAGGCAGAGGTCCGGGAAATACACTTTTCCCGTTTTTTCCCAAACCGCTCGTGCGATTTGTCCTGAAAATTTTAGGTGATATTCTGGGCATATCCCAAAGTAATCGTACCGAGTTATTTAAAAATCTATCGAGGGGTTTGGGCGTTACAGCCTATGAAAATTTTGTGAAGTGTGCAGTCTGCATTCCTTGTGAAACGACCTCTTTGCTAAAAGAGACGTAATTCCGGCTCTAATAATGCTAGCAACACGTTCTAACTTGCAGGATAGATTACAAATATTGTCCTTAAGAGATCCACAAAGCGATTTTAAATTCGGACGATAAGCTTTTAAATGGGAATTTTTTTCCTGCCGGAGGGGAGTGATTTCCCATGTTAAACGGCGAAAAAAGCGAAACTTCGGCACTCTTTTGCGGACCATTCGAGAACTTATTATCCGATTGGTCTACCAATTTTTGTCCCGTATATTTTTGAGATCAGGAACAAGATGAGCCATTCCATTTTAAAATCGGTTCATTAGTTCGGGAGCTATGGCCTCCCAAAGTTGCCAAGGCAGAGGTCCGGGAAATACACTTTTCCCGTTTTTTCCCCAAACCACTCGTACGATTTGTCTGAAAATTTTAGGGGATATTCTGGGCATATCCCAAAGTGATCGTACCGAGTTATTTAAAAATCTATCGAGGGGTTTGGGCGTTACAGCCTATGAAAATTTTGTGAAGTGTGCAGTCTGCATTCCTTGTGAAACGACCTTTTTGCTGAAAGAGACGTAATTCCGGCTCTAATAATGCTAGCAACACGTTCTAACTTGCAGGATAGATGATAAATATTGTCCCTTTAGAGATCCACAAAGCGATTTTAAAATCGGACGATAAGTTTTTAAATGGGAATTTTTTTCCTTGCGGAGGGGAGTGATTTCCCATGTTAAACGGTGAAAAAAGTCAAACTTTGGCTTTCTTTTGCGGACCATTCGAGAACTTATTATCCGATTGGTCTACCAATTTTTGTCCCGTATATTTTTGAGACCAGCAACAAGATGAGCCATTCCATTTTAAAATCGGTTCATTAGTTCGGGAGCTATGGCCTCCCAAAGTTGCCAAGGCAGAGGTCCGGGAAATACACTTTTCCCGTTTTTTCCCAAACCGCTCGTGCGATTTGTCTGAAAATTTTAGGTGATATTCTGGGCATATCCCAAAGTAATCGTACCGAGTTATTTAAAAATCTATCGAGGGGTTTGGGCGTTACAGCCTATGAAAATTTTGTGAAGTGTGCAGTCTGCATTCCTTGTGAAACGACCTCTTTGCTAAAAGAGACGTAATTCCGGCTCTAATAATGCTAGCAACACGTTCTAACTTGCAGGATAGATTACAAATATTGTCCTTAAGAGATCCACAAAGCGATTTATTTTAAATTCGGACGATAAGCTTTTAATTGGGAATTTTTTCCTGCCGGTGGGTAGTGATTTCCCATGTTAAACGGCGAAAAAAGCGAAACTTCGGCACTCTTTTGCGGACCATTCGAGAACTTATTATCCGATTGGTCTACCAATTTTTGTCCCGTATATTTTTGAGATCAGGAACAAGATGAGCCATTCCATTTTAAAAATCGGTTCATTAGTTCGGGAGCTATGGCCTCCCAAAGTTGCCAAGGCAGAGGTCCGGGAAATACACTTTTCCCGTTTTTTCCCAAACCACTCGTACGATTTGTCTGAAAATTTTAGGGGATATTCTGGGCATATCCCAAAGTGATCGTACCGAGTTATTTAAAAATCTATCGAGGGGTTTGGGCGTTACAGCCTATGAAAATTTTGTGAAGTGTGCAGTCTGCATTCCTTGTGAAACGACCTTTTTGCTGAAAGAGACGTAATTCCGGCTCTAATAATGCTAGCAACACGTTCTAACTTGCAGGATAGATGATAAATATTGTCCTTTAGAGATCCACAAAGCGATTTTAAAATCGGACGATAAGTTTTTAAATGGGAATTTTTTTCCTTGCGGAGGGGAGTGATTTCCCATGTTAAACGGTGAAAAAAGTCAAACTTTAGCTTTCTTTTGCGGACCATTCGAGAACTTATTATCCGATTGGTCTACCAATTTTTGTCCCGTATATTTTTGAGACCAGGAAAAAGATGAGCCATTCCATTTTAAAATCGGTTCATTAGTTCGGGAGCTATGGCCTCCCAAAGTTGCCAAGGCAGAGGTCCGGGAAATACACTTTTCCCGTTTTTTCCCAAACCGCTCGTGCGATTTGTCTGAAAATTTTAGGTGATATTCTGGGCATATCCCAAAGTAATCGTACCGAGTTATTTAAAAATCTATCGAGGGGTTTGGGCGTTACAGCCTATGAAAATTTTGTGAAGTGTGCAGTCTGCATTCCTTGTGAAACGACCTTTTTGCTAAAAGAGACGTAATTCCGGCTCTAATAATGCTAGCAACACGTTCTAACTTGCAGGATAGATGACAAATATTGTCCTTTAGAGATCCACAAAGCGATTTTAAAATCGGAAGATAAGTTTTCAAATGGGAATTTTTTCCCTTGCGGAGGGGAGTGATTTCCCATGTTAAACGGCGAAAAAAGTCAAACTTTGGCTTTCTTTTGCGGACCATTCGAGAACTTATTATCCGATTGGTCTACCAATTTTTGTCCCGTATATTTTTGAGACCAGGAACAAGATGAGCCATTCCATTTTAAAATCGGTTCATTAGTTCGGGAGCTATGGCCTCCCAAAGTTGCCAAGGCAGAGGTCCGGGAAATACACTTTTCCAGTTTTTTCCCAAACCACTCGTACGATTTGTCTGAAAATTTTAGGGGATATTCTGGGCATATCCCAAAGTGATCGTACCGAGTTATTTAAAAATCTATCGAGGGGTTTGGGCGTTACAGCCTATGAAAATTTTGTGAAGTGTGCAGTCTGCATTCCTTGTGAAACGACCTCTTTGCTAAAAGAGACGTAATTCCGGCTCTAATAATGCTAGCAACACGTTCTAACTTGCAGCATAGACGATAAATATTGTCCTTAAGAGATCCACAAAGCGATTTTAAAATCGGACGATAAGTTTTTAAATGGAAATTTTTTTCCTGCCGGAGGGGAGTGATTTCCCATGTTAAACGGCGAAAAAAGCGAAACTTCGGCACTCTTTTGCGGACCATTCGAGAACTTATTATCCGATTGGTCTACCAATTTTTGTCCCGTATATTTTTGAGACCAGGAAAAAGATGAGCCATTCCATTTTAAAATCGGTTCATTAGTTCGGGAGCTATGGCCTCCCAAAGTTGCCAAGGCAGAGGTCCGGGAAATACACTTTTCCCGTTTTTTCCCAAACCACTCGTACGATTTGTCTGAAAATTTTAGGGGATATTCTGGGCATATACCAAAGTAATCGTACCGAGTTATTTAAAAATCTATCGAGGGGTTTGGATTTTCCCATTTGGGCCCATGTTAAAATTGGGACCCGTGAATGCACTGAAATCTGGTTGATTCCCGTTTCTCCCAAACCACTCCTACGATTTGTCTGAAAATTGCTGTGCATATTCTCTGCATATCCAAGATTAATCGTACCAAGCGATTTTAAAATCCATCGAGGGGTTTGGGAGTTACAGCCTACGAAAGTTACGAAAATGTGCAAATCGTCTCCATTCCTCGTGAAACGCACGTTTTTCGCATTTTTCCTAAAAGAGACGTAATTCCGGCTCTAATAATGCTAGCAACACGTTCTAACTTGCAGGATAGATGTTTTGTCTCGTTCTAAAGAGATCCACAAAGGGATTTTAAAATCCATCGAGTGGTTTTTGAGTTAGAGCAAATCAACCAAAATTTGGTTGATTCCCATTTTCTCCCAAACCACTCCTACGATTTGTCTGAAAATTGCTGTGCATATTCTCTGTATATCAATCATTAATCGTACCAAGCGATTTTAAAATCCATCGAGGGGTTTGGGAGTTACAGCCTACGAAATTTGGAAAGTGTGCAAATCGTCTCCATTCGTCGTGAAACGCACGTTTTTCGCATTTTTCCTAAAAGAGACGTAATTCCGGCTCTAATAATGCTAGCAACACGTTCTAACTTGCAGGATAGATGTTTTGTCTCGTTCTAAAGAGATCCACAAAGGGATTTTAAAATCCATCGAGTGGTTTTTGAGTTAGAGCAAATCAACCAAAATTTGGTTGATTCCCATTTTCTCCCAAACCACTCCTACGATTTGTCTGAAAATTGCTGTGCATATTCTCTGTATGTCCAAGATTAATCGTACAAAGCGATTTTAAAATCCATCGAGGGGTTTTTGATTTAGAGCATATCACTTTTTTCCCCCGGACTGCACTGAAATTTGGTTGATTCCCATTTTCTCCCAAACCACTCCTACGATTTGTCTGAAAATTTTAGGGGATATTCTGGGCATATCCCAAAGTAATCGTACCGAGTTATTTAAAAATCTATCGAGGGGTTTGGGCGTTACAGCCTATGAAAATTTTGTGAAGTGTGCAGTCTGCATTCCTTGTGAAACGACCTCTTTGCTAAAAGAGACGTAATTCCGGCTCTAATAATGCTAGCAACACGTTCTAACTTGCAGGATAGATGACAAATATTGTCCTTTAGAGATCCACAAAGCGATTTTAAAATCGGACGATAAGTTTTTAAATGGGAATTTTTTTCCTTGCGGAGGGGAGTGATTTCCCATGTTAAACGGTGAAAAAAGTCAAACTTTGGCTTTCTTTTGCGGACCATTCGAGAACTTATTATCCGATTGGTCTACCAATTTTTGTCCCGTATATTTTTGAGACCAGCAACAAGATGAGCCATTCCATTTTAAAATCGGTTCATTAGTTCGGGAGCTATGGCCTCCCAAAGTTGCCAAGGCAGAGGTCCGGGAAATACACTTTTCCCGTTTTTTCCCAAACCGCTCGTGCGATTTGTCTGAAAATTTTAGGTGATATTCTGGGCATATCCCAAAGTAATCGTACCGAGTTATTTAAAAATCTATCGAGGGGTTTGGGCGTTACAGCCTATGAAAATTTTGTGAAGTGTGCAGTCTGCATTCCTTGTGAAACGACCTCTTTGCTAAAAGAGACGTAATTCCGGCTCTAATAATGCTAGCAACACGTTCTAACTTGCAGGATAGATTACAAATATTGTCCTTAAGAGATCCACAAAGCGATTTTAAATTCGGACGATAAGCTTTTAAATGGGAATTTTTTTCCTGCCGGAGGGGAGTGATTTCCCATGTTAAACGGCGAAAAAAGCGAAACTTCGGCACTCTTTTGCGGACCATTCGAGAACTTATTATCCGATTGGTCTACCAATTTTTGTCCCGTATATTTTTGAGACCAGGAACAAGATGAGCTATTCCATTTTAAAATCGGTTCATTAGTTCGGGAGCTATGGCCTCCCAAAGTTGCCAAGGCAGAGGTCCGGGAAATACACTTTTCCCGTTTTTTCCCAAACCACTCGTACGATTTGTCTGAAAATTTTAGGGGATATTCTGGGCATATCCCAAAGTGATCGTACCGAGTTATTTAAAAATCTATCGAGGGGTTTGGGCGTTACAGCCTATGAAAATTTTGTGAAGTGTGCAGTCTGCATTCCTTGTGAAACGACCTTTTTGCTAAAAGAGACGTAATTCCGGCTCTAATAATGCTAGCAACACGTTCTAACTTGCAGGATAGATGACAAATATTGTCCTTTAGAGATCCACAAAGCGATTTTAAAATCGGACGATAAGTTTTTAAATGGGAATTTTTTTCCTTGCGGAGGGGAGTGATTTCCCATGTTAAACGGTGAAAAAAGTCAAACTTTGGCTTTCTTTTGCGGACCATTCGAGAACTTATTATCCGATTGGTCTACCAATTTTTGTCCCGTATATTTTTGAGACCAGCAACAAGATGAGCCATTCCATTTTAAAATCGGTTCATTAGTTCGGGAGCTATGGCCTCCCAAAGTTGCCAAGGCAGAGGTCCGGGAAATACACTTTTCCCGTTTTTTCCCAAACCGCTCGTGCGATTTGTCTGAAAATTTTAGGTGATATTCTGGGCATATCCCAAAGTAATCGTACCGAGTTATTTAAAAATCTATCGAGGGGTTTGGGCGTTACAGCCTATGAAAATTTTGTGAAGTGTGCAGTCTGCATTCCTTGTGAAACGACCTCTTTGCTAAAAGAGACGTAATTCCGGCTCTAATAATGCTAGCAACACGTTCTAACTTGCAGGATAGATTACAAATATTGTCCTTAAGAGATCCACAAAGCGATTTTAAATTCGGACGATAAGCTTTTAAATGGGAATTTTTTTCCTGCCGGAGGGGAGTGATTTCCCATGTTAAACGGCGAAAAAAGCGAAACTTCGGCACTCTTTTGCGGACCATTCGAGAACTTATTATCCGATTGGTCTACCAATTTTTGTCCCGTATATTTTTGAGATCAGGAACAAGATGAGCCATTCCATTTTAAAATCGGTTCATTAGTTCGGGAGCTATGGCCTCCCAAAGTTGCCAAGGCAGAGGTCCGGGAAATACACTTTTCCCGTTTTTTCCCAAACCACTCGTACGATTTGTCTGAAAATTTTAGGGGATATTCTGGGCATATCCCAAAGTGATCGTACCGAGTTATTTAAAAATCTATCGAGGGGTTTGGGCGTTACAGCCTATGAAAATTTTGTGAAGTGTGCAGTCTGCATTCCTTGTGAAACGACCTTTTTGCTGAAAGAGACGTAATTCCGGCTCTAATAATGCTAGCAACACGTTCTAACTTGCAGGATAGATGATAAATATTGTCCTTTAGAGATCCACAAAGCGATTTTAAAATCGGACGATAAGTTTTTAAATGGGAATTTTTTTCCTTGCGGAGGGGAGTGATTTCCCATGTTAAACGGTGAAAAAAGTCAAACTTTAGCTTTCTTTTGCGGACCATTCGAGAACTTATTATCCGATTGGTCTACCAATTTTTGTCCCGTATATTTTTGAGACCAGGAAAAAGATGAGCCATTCCATTTTAAAATCGGTTCATTAGTTCGGGAGCTATGGCCTCCCAAAGTTGCCAAGGCAGAGGTCCGGGAAATACACTTTTCCCGTTTTTTCCCAAACCGCTCGTGCGATTTGTCTGAAAATTTTAGGTGATATTCTGGGCATATCCCAAAGTAATCGTACCGAGTTATTTAAAAATCTATCGAGGGGTTTGGGCGTTACAGCCTATGAAAATTTTGTGAAGTGTGCAGTCTGCATTCCTTGTGAAACGACCTTTTTGCTAAAAGAGACGTAATTCCGGCTCTAATAATGCTAGCAACACGTTCTAACTTGCAGGATAGATGACAAATATTGTCCTTTAGAGATCCACAAAGCGATTTTAAAATCGGAAGATAAGTTTTCAAATGGGAATTTTTTCCCTTGCGGAGGGGAGTGATTTCCCATGTTAAACGGCGAAAAAAGTCAAACTTTGGCTTTCTTTTGCGGACCATTCGAGAACTTATTATCCGATTGGTCTACCAATTTTTGTCCCGTATATTTTTGAGACCAGGAACAAGATGAGCCATTCCATTTTAAAATCGGTTCATTAGTTCGGGAGCTATGGCCTCCCAAAGTTGCCAAGGCAGAGGTCCGGGAAATACACTTTTCCAGTTTTTTCCCAAACCACTCGTACGATTTGTCTGAAAATTTTAGGGGATATTCTGGGCATATCCCAAAGTGATCGTACCGAGTTATTTAAAAATCTATCGAGGGGTTTGGGCGTTACAGCCTATGAAAATTTTGTGAAGTGTGCAGTCTGCATTCCTTGTGAAACGACCTCTTTGCTAAAAGAGACGTAATTCCGGCTCTAATAATGCTAGCAACACGTTCTAACTTGCAGCATAGACGATAAATATTGTCCTTAAGAGATCCACAAAGCGATTTTAAAATCGGACGATAAGTTTTTAAATGGAAATTTTTTTCCTGCCGGAGGGGAGTGATTTCCCATGTTAAACGGCGAAAAAAGCGAAACTTCGGCACTCTTTTGCGGACCATTCGAGAACTTATTATCCGATTGGTCTACCAATTTTTGTCCCGTATATTTTTGAGACCAGGAAAAAGATGAGCCATTCCATTTTAAAATCGGTTCATTAGTTCGGGAGCTATGGCCTCCCAAAGTTGCCAAGGCAGAGGTCCGGGAAATACACTTTTCCCGTTTTTTCCCAAACCACTCGTACGATTTGTCTGAAAATTTTAGGGGATATTCTGGGCATATACCAAAGTAATCGTACCGAGTTATTTAAAAATCTATCGAGGGGTTTGGATTTTCCCATTTGGGCCCATGTTAAAATTGGGACCCGTGAATGCACTGAAATCTGGTTGATTCCCGTTTCTCCCAAACCACTCCTGCGATTTGTCTGAAAATTGCTGTGCATATTCTCTGCATATCCAAGATTAATCGTACCAAGCGATTTTAAAATCCATCGAGGGGTTTGGGAGTTACAGCCTACGAAAGTTACGAAAATGTGCAAATCGTCTCCATTCCTCGTGAAACGCACGTTTTTCGCATTTTTCCTAAAAGAGACGTAATTCCGGCTCTAATAATGCTAGCAACACGTTCTAACTTGCAGGATAGATGTTTTGTCTCGTTCTAAAGAGATCCACAAAGGGATTTTAAAATCCATCGAGTGGTTTTTGAGTTAGAGCAAATCAACCAAAATTTGGTTGATTCCCATTTTCTCCCAAACCACTCCTACGATTTGTCTGAAAATTGCTGTGCATATTCTCTGTATATCAATCATTAATCGTACCAAGCGATTTTAAAATCCATCGAGGGGTTTGGGAGTTACAGCCTACGAAATTTGGAAAGTGTGCAAATCGTCTCCATTCGTCGTGAAACGCACGTTTTTCGCATTTTTCCTAAAAGAGACGTAATTCCGGCTCTAATAATGCTAGCAACACGTTCTAACTTGCAGGATAGATGTTTTGTCTCGTTCTAAAGAGATCCACAAAGGGATTTTAAAATCCATCGAGTGGTTTTTGAGTTAGAGCAAATCAACCAAAATTTGGTTGATTCCCATTTTCTCCCAAACCACTCCTACGATTTGTCTGAAAATTGCTGTGCATATTCTCTGTATGTCCAAGATTAATCGTACAAAGCGATTTTAAAATCCATCGAGGGGTTTTTGATTTAGAGCATATCACTTTTTTCCCCCGGACTGCACTGAAATTTGGTTGATTCCCATTTTCTCCCAAACCACTCCTACGATTTGTCTGAAAATTTTAGGGGATATTCTGGGCATATCCCAAAGTAATCGTACCGAGTTATTTAAAAATCTATCGAGGGGTTTGGGCGTTACAGCCTATGAAAATTTTGTGAAGTGTGCAGTCTGCATTCCTTGTGAAACGACCTCTTTGCTAAAAGAGACGTAATTCCGGCTCTAATAATGCTAGCAACACGTTCTAACTTGCAGGATAGATGACAAATATTGTCCTTTAGAGATCCACAAAGCGATTTTAAAATCGGACGATAAGTTTTTAAATGGGAATTTTTTTCCTTGCGGAGGGGAGTGATTTCCCATGTTAAACGGTGAAAAAAGTCAAACTTTGGCTTTCTTTTGCGGACCATTCGAGAACTTATTATCCGATTGGTCTACCAATTTTTGTCCCGTATATTTTTGAGACCAGCAACAAGATGAGCCATTCCATTTTAAAATCGGTTCATTAGTTCGGGAGCTATGGCCTCCCAAAGTTGCCAAGGCAGAGGTCCGGGAAATACACTTTTCCCGTTTTTTCCCAAACCGCTCGTGCGATTTGTCTGAAAATTTTAGGTGATATTCTGGGCATATCCCAAAGTAATCGTACCGAGTTATTTAAAAATCTATCGAGGGGTTTGGGCGTTACAGCCTATGAAAATTTTGTGAAGTGTGCAGTCTGCATTCCTTGTGAAACGACCTCTTTGCTAAAAGAGACGTAATTCCGGCTCTAATAATGCTAGCAACACGTTCTAACTTGCAGGATAGATTACAAATATTGTCCTTAAGAGATCCACAAAGCGATTTTAAATTCGGACGATAAGCTTTTAAATGGGAATTTTTTTCCTGCCGGAGGGGAGTGATTTCCCATGTTAAACGGCGAAAAAAGCGAAACTTCGGCACTCTTTTGCGGACCATTCGAGAACTTATTATCCGATTGGTCTACCAATTTTTGTCCCGTATATTTTTGAGACCAGGAACAAGATGAGCTATTCCATTTTAAAATCGGTTCATTAGTTCGGGAGCTATGGCCTCCCAAAGTTGCCAAGGCAGAGGTCCGGGAAATACACTTTTCCCGTTTTTTCCCAAACCACTCGTACGATTTGTCTGAAAATTTTAGGGGATATTCTGGGCATATCCCAAAGTGATCGTACCGAGTTATTTAAAAATCTATCGAGGGGTTTGGGCGTTACAGCCTATGAAAATTTTGTGAAGTGTGCAGTCTGCATTCCTTGTGAAACGACCTTTTTGCTAAAAGAGACGTAATTCCGGCTCTAATAATGCTAGCAACACGTTCTAACTTGCAGGATAGATGACAAATATTGTCCTTTAGAGATCCACAAAGCGATTTTAAAATCGGACGATAAGTTTTTAAATGGGAATTTTTTTCCTTGCGGAGGGGAGTGATTTCCCATGTTAAACGGTGAAAAAAGTCAAACTTTGGCTTTCTTTTGCGGACCATTCGAGAACTTATTATCCGATTGGTCTACCAATTTTTGTCCCGTATATTTTTGAGACCAGCAACAAGATGAGCCATTCCATTTTAAAATCGGTTCATTAGTTCGGGAGCTATGGCCTCCCAAAGTTGCCAAGGCAGAGGTCCGGGAAATACACTTTTCCCGTTTTTTCCCAAACCGCTCGTGCGATTTGTCTGAAAATTTTAGGTGATATTCTGGGCATATCCCAAAGTAATCGTACCGAGTTATTTAAAAATCTATCGAGGGGTTTGGGCGTTACAGCCTATGAAAATTTTGTGAAGTGTGCAGTCTGCATTCCTTGTGAAACGACCTCTTTGCTAAAAGAGACGTAATTCCGGCTCTAATAATGCTAGCAACACGTTCTAACTTGCAGGATAGATTACAAATATTGTCCTTAAGAGATCCACAAAGCGATTTTAAATTCGGACGATAAGCTTTTAAATGGGAATTTTTTTCCTGCCGGAGGGGAGTGATTTCCCATGTTAAACGGCGAAAAAAGCGAAACTTCGGCACTCTTTTGCGGACCATTCGAGAACTTATTATCCGATTGGTCTACCAATTTTTGTCCCGTATATTTTTGAGATCAGGAACAAGATGAGCCATTCCATTTTAAAATCGGTTCATTAGTTCGGGAGCTATGGCCTCCCAAAGTTGCCAAGGCAGAGGTCCGGGAAATACACTTTTCCCGTTTTTTCCCAAACCACTCGTACGATTTGTCTGAAAATTTTAGGGGATATTCTGGGCATATCCCAAAGTGATCGTACCGAGTTATTTAAAAATCTATCGAGGGGTTTGGGCGTTACAGCCTATGAAAATTTTGTGAAGTGTGCAGTCTGCATTCCTTGTGAAACGACCTTTTTGCTGAAAGAGACGTAATTCCGGCTCTAATAATGCTAGCAACACGTTCTAACTTGCAGGATAGATGATAAATATTGTCCTTTAGAGATCCACAAAGCGATTTTAAAATCGGACGATAAGTTTTTAAATGGGAATTTTTTTCCTTGCGGAGGGGAGTGATTTCCCATGTTAAACGGTGAAAAAAGTCAAACTTTGGCTTTCTTTTGCGGACCATTCGAGAACTTATTATCCGATTGGTCTACCAATTTTTGTCCCGTATATTTTTGAGACCAGCAACAAGATGAGCCATTCCATTTTAAAATCGGTTCATTAGTTCGGGAGCTATGGCCTCCCAAAGTTGCCAAGGCAGAGGTCCGGGAAATACACTTTTCCCGTTTTTTCCCAAACCGCTCGTGCGATTTGTCTGAAAATTTTAGGTGATATTCTGGGCATATCCCAAAGTAATCGTACCGAGTTATTTAAAAATCTATCGAGGGGTTTGGGCGTTACAGCCTATGAAAATTTTGTGAAGTGTGCAGTCTGCATTCCTTGTGAAACGACCTCTTTGCTAAAAGAGACGTAATTCCGGCTCTAATAATGCTAGCAACACGTTCTAACTTGCAGGATAGATTACAAATATTGTCCTTAAGAGATCCACAAAGCGATTTTAAATTCGGACGATAAGCTTTTAAATGGGAATTTTTTTCCTGCCGGAGGGGAGTGATTTCCCATGTTAAACGGCGAAAAAAGCGAAACTTCGGCACTCTTTTGCGGACCATTCGAGAACTTATTATCCGATTGGTCTACCAATTTTTGTCCCGTATATTTTTGAGATCAGGAACAAGATGAGCCATTCCATTTTAAAATCGGTTCATTAGTTCGGGAGCTATGGCCTCCCAAAGTTGCCAAGGCAGAGGTCCGGGAAATACACTTTTCCCGTTTTTTCCCAAACCACTCGTACGATTTGTCTGAAAATTTTAGGGGATATTCTGGGCATATCCCAAAGTGATCGTACCGAGTTATTTAAAAATCTATCGAGGGGTTTGGGCGTTACAGCCTATGAAAATTTTGTGAAGTGTGCAGTCTGCATTCCTTGTGAAACGACCTTTTTGCTGAAAGAGACGTAATTCCGGCTCTAATAATGCTAGCAACACGTTCTAACTTGCAGGATAGATGATAAATATTGTCCTTTAGAGATCCACAAAGCGATTTTAAAATCGGACGATAAGTTTTTAAATGGGAATTTTTTTCCTTGCGGAAGGGAGTGATTTCCCATGTTAAACGGTGAAAAAAGTCAAACTTTAGCTTTCTTTTGCGGACCATTCGAGAACTTATTATCCGATTGGTCTACCAATTTTTGTCCCGTATATTTTTGAGACCAGGAAAAAGATGAGCCATTCCATTTTAAAATCGGTTCATTAGTTCGGGAGCTATGGCCTCCCAAAGTTGCCAAGGCAGAGGTCCGGGAAATACACTTTTCCCGTTTTTTCCCAAACCGCTCGTGCGATTTGTCTGAAAATTTTAGGTGATATTCTGGGCATATCCCAAAGTAATCGTACCGAGTTATTTAAAAATCTATCGAGGGGTTTGGGCGTTACAGCCTATGAAAATTTTGTGAAGTGTGCAGTCTGCATTCCTTGTGAAACGACCTTTTTGCTAAAAGAGACGTAATTCCGGCTCTAATAATGCAAGCAACACGTTCTAACTTGCAGGATAGATGACAAATATTGTCCTTTAGAGATCCACAAAGCGATTTTAAAATCGGAAGATAAGTTTTCAAATGGGAATTTTTTCCCTTGCGGAGGGGAGTGATTTCCCATGTTAAACGGCGAAAAAAGTCAAACTTTGGCTTTCTTTTGCGGACCATTCGAGAACTTATTATCCGATTGGTCTACCAATTTTTGTCCCGTATATTTTTGAGACCAGGAACAAGATGAGCCATTCCATTTTAAAATCGGTTCATTAGTTCGGGAGCTATGGCCTCCCAAAGTTGCCAAGGCAGAGGTCCGGGAAATACACTTTTCCAGTTTTTTCCCAAACCACTCGTACGATTTGTCTGAAAATTTTAGGGGATATTCTGGGCATATCCCAAAGTGATCGTACCGAGTTATTTAAAAATCTATCGAGGGGTTTGGGCGTTACAGCCTATGAAAATTTTGTGAAGTGTGCAGTCTGCATTCCTTGTGAAACGACCTCTTTGCTAAAAGAGACGTAATTCCGGCTCTAATAATGCTAGCAACACGTTCTAACTTGCAGCATAGACGATAAATATTGTCCTTAAGAGATCCACAAAGCGATTTTAAAATCGGACGATAAGTTTTTAAATGGAAATTTTTTTCCTGCCGGAGGGGAGTGATTTCCCATGTTAAACGGCGAAAAAAGCGAAACTTCGGCACTCTTTTGCGGACCATTCGAGAACTTATTATCCGATTGGTCTACCAATTTTTGTCCCGTATATTTTTGAGACCAGGAAAAAGATGAGCCATTCCATTTTAAAATCGGTTCATTAGTTCGGGAGCTATGGCCTCCCAAAGTTGCCAAGGCAGAGGTCCGGGAAATACACTTTTCCCGTTTTTTCCCAAACCACTCGTACGATTTGTCTGAAAATTTTAGGGGATATTCTGGGCATATACCAAAGTAATCGTACCGAGTTATTTAAAAATCTATCGAGGGGTTTGGATTTTCCCATTTGGGCCCATGTTAAAATTGGGACCCGTGAATGCACTGAAATCTGGTTGATTCCCGTTTCTCCCAAACCACTCCTACGATTTGTCTGAAAATTGCTGTGCATATTCTCTGCATATCCAAGATTAATCGTACCAAGCGATTTTAAAATCCATCGAGGGGTTTGGGAGTTACAGCCTACGAAAGTTACGAAAATGTGCAAATCGTCTCCATTCCTCGTGAAACGCACGTTTTTCGCATTTTTCCTAAAAGAGACGTAATTCCGGCTCTAATAATGCTAGCAACACGTTCTAACTTGCAGGATAGATGTTTTGTCTCGTTCTAAAGAGATCCACAAAGGGATTTTAAAATCCATCGAGTGGTTTTTGAGTTAGAGCAAATCAACCAAAATTTGGTTGATTCCCATTTTCTCCCAAACCACTCCTACGATTTGTCTGAAAATTGCTGTGCATATTCTCTGTATATCAATCATTAATCGTACCAAGCGATTTTAAAATCCATCGAGGGGTTTGGGAGTTACAGCCTACGAAATTTGGAAAGTGTGCAAATCGTCTCCATTCGTCGTGAAACGCACGTTTTTCGCATTTTTCCTAAAAGAGACGTAATTCCGGCTCTAATAATGCTAGCAACACGTTCTAACTTGCAGGATAGATGTTTTGTCTCGTTCTAAAGAGATCCACAAAGGGATTTTAAAATCCATCGAGTGGTTTTTGAGTTAGAGCAAATCAACCAAAATTTGGTTGATTCCCATTTTCTCCCAACCACTCCTACGATTTGTCTGAAAATTGCTGTGCATATTCTCTGTATGTCCAAGATTAATCGTACAAAGCGATTTTAAAATCCATCGAGGGGTTTTTGATTTAGAGCATATCACTTTTTTCCCCCGGACTGCACTGAAATTTGGTTGATTCCCATTTTCTCCCAAACCACTCCTACGATTTGTCTGAAAATTTTAGGGGATATTCTGGGCATATCCCAAAGTAATCGTACCGAGTTATTTAAAAATCTATCGAGGGGTTTGGGCGTTACAGCCTATGAAAATTTTGTGAAGTGTGCAGTCTGCATTCCTTGTGAAACGACCTCTTTGCTAAAAGAGACGTAATTCCGGCTCTAATAATGCTAGCAACACGTTCTAACTTGCAGGATAGATGACAAATATTGTCCTTTAGAGATCCACAAAGCGATTTTAAAATCGGACGATAAGTTTTTAAATGGGAATTTTTTTCCTTGCGGAGGGGAGTGATTTCCCATGTTAAACGGTGAAAAAAGTCAAACTTTGGCTTTCTTTTGCGGACCATTCGAGAACTTATTATCCGATTGGTCTACCAATTTTTGTCCCGTATATTTTTGAGACCAGCAACAAGATGAGCCATTCCATTTTAAAATCGGTTCATTAGTTCGGGAGCTATGGCCTCCCAAAGTTGCCAAGGCAGAGGTCCGGGAAATACACTTTTCCCGTTTTTTTCCCAAACCGCTCGTGCGATTTGTCTGAAAATTTTAGGTGATATTCTGGGCATATCCCAAAGTAATCGTACCGAGTTATTTAAAAATCTATCGAGGGGTTTGGGCGTTACAGCCTATGAAAATTTTGTGAAGTGTGCAGTCTGCATTCCTTGTGAAACGACCTCTTTGCTAAAAGAGACGTAATTCCGGCTCTAATAATGCTAGCAACACGTTCTAACTTGCAGGATAGATTACAAATATTGTCCTTAAGAGATCCACAAAGCGATTTTAAATTCGGACGATAAGCTTTTAAATGGGAATTTTTTTCCTGCCGGAGGGGAGTGATTTCCCATGTTAAACGGCGAAAAAAGCGAAACTTCGGCACTCTTTTGCGGACCATTCGAGAACTTATTATCCGATTGGTCTACCAATTTTTGTCCCGTATATTTTTGAGACCAGGAACAAGATGAGCTATTCCATTTTAAAATCGGTTCATTAGTTCGGGAGCTATGGCCTCCCAAAGTTGCCAAGGCAGAGGTCCGGGAAATACACTTTTCCCGTTTTTTCCCAAACCACTCGTACGATTTGTCTGAAAATTTTAGGGGATATTCTGGGCATATCCCAAAGTGATCGTACCGAGTTATTTAAAAATCTATCGAGGGGTTTGGGCGTTACAGCCTATGAAAATTTTGTGAAGTGTGCAGTCTGCATTCCTTGTGAAACGACCTTTTTGCTAAAAGAGACGTAATTCCGGCTCTAATAATGCTAGCAACACGTTCTAACTTGCAGGATAGATGACAAATATTGTCCTTTAGAGATCCACAAAGCGATTTTAAAATCGGACGATAAGTTTTTAAATGGGAATTTTTTTCCTTGCGGAGGGGAGTGATTTCCCATGTTAAACGGTGAAAAAAGTCAAACTTTGGCTTCTTTTGCGGACCATTCGAGAACTTATTATCCGATTGGTCTACCAATTTTTGTCCCGTATATTTTTGAGACCAGCAACAAGATGAGCCATTCCATTTTAAAATCGGTTCATTAGTTCGGGAGCTATGGCCTCCCAAAGTTGCCAAGGCAGAGGTCCGGGAAATACACTTTTCCCGTTTTTTCCCAAACCGCTCGTGCGATTTGTCTGAAAATTTTAGGTGATATTCTGGGCATATCCCAAAGTAATCGTACCGAGTTATTTAAAAATCTATCGAGGGGTTTGGGCGTTACAGCCTATGAAAATTTTGTGAAGTGTGCAGTCTGCATTCCTTGTGAAACGACCTCTTTGCTAAAAGAGACGTAATTCCGGCTCTAATAATGCTAGCAACACGTTCTAACTTGCAGGATAGATTACAAATATTGTCCTTAAGAGATCCACAAAGCGATTTTAAATTCGGACGATAAGCTTTTAAATGGGAATTTTTTTCCTGCCGGAGGGGAGTGATTTCCCATGTTAAACGGCGAAAAAAGCGAAACTTCGGCACTCTTTTGCGGACCATTCGAGAACTTATTATCCGATTGGTCTACCAATTTTTGTCCCGTATATTTTTGAGATCAGGAACAAGATGAGCCATTCCATTTTAAAAATCGGTTCATTAGTTCGGGAGCTATGGCCTCCCAAAGTTGCCAAGGCAGAGGTCCGGGAAATACACTTTTCCCGTTTTTTCCCAAACCACTCGTACGATTTGTCTGAAAATTTTAGGGGATATTCTGGGCATATCCCAAAGTGATCGTACCGAGTTATTTAAAAATCTATCGAGGGGTTTGGGCGTTACAGCCTATGAAAATTTTGTGAAGTGTGCAGTCTGCATTCCTTGTGAAACGACCTTTTTGCTGAAAGAGACGTAATTCCGGCTCTAATAATGCTAGCAACACGTTCTAACTTGCAGGATAGATGATAAATATTGTCCTTTAGAGATCCACAAAGCGATTTTAAAATCGGACGATAAGTTTTTAAATGGGAATTTTTTTCCTTGCGGAGGGGAGTGATTTCCCATGTTAAACGGTGAAAAAAGTCAAACTTTGGCTTTCTTTTGCGGACCATTCGAGAACTTATTATCCGATTGGTCTACCAATTTTTGTCCCGTATATTTTTGAGACCAGCAACAAGATGAGCCATTCCATTTTAAAATCGGTTCATTAGTTCGGGAGCTATGGCCTCCCAAAGTTGCCAAGGCAGAGGTCCGGGAAATACACTTTTCCCGTTTTTTTCCCAAACCGCTCGTGCGATTTGTCTGAAAATTTTAGGTGATATTCTGGGCATATCCCAAAGTAATCGTACCGAGTTATTTAAAAATCTATCGAGGGGTTTGGGCGTTACAGCCTATGAAAATTTTGTGAAGTGTGCAGTCTGCATTCCTTGTGAAACGACCTCTTTGCTAAAAGAGACGTAATTCCGGCTCTAATAATGCTAGCAACACGTTCTAACTTGCAGGATAGATTACAAATATTGTCCTTAAGAGATCCACAAAGCGATTTTAAATTCGGACGATAAGCTTTTAAATGGGAATTTTTTTCCTGCCGGAGGGGAGTGATTTCCCATGTTAAACGGCGAAAAAAGCGAAACTTCGGCACTCTTTTGCGGACCATTCGAGAACTTATTATCCGATTGGTCTACCAATTTTTGTCCCGTATATTTTTGAGATCAGGAACAAGATGAGCCATTCCATTTTAAAATCGGTTCATTAGTTCGGGAGCTATGGCCTCCCAAAGTTGCCAAGGCAGAGGTCCGGGAAATACACTTTTCCCGTTTTTTCCCAAACCACTCGTACGATTTGTCTGAAAATTTTAGGGGATATTCTGGGCATATCCCAAAGTGATCGTACCGAGTTATTTAAAAATCTATCGAGGGGTTTGGGCGTTACAGCCTATGAAAATTTTGTGAAGTGTGCAGTCTGCATTCCTTGTGAAACGACCTTTTTGCTGAAAGAGACGTAATTCCGGCTCTAATAATGCTAGCAACACGTTCTAACTTGCAGGATAGATGATAAATATTGTCCTTTAGAGATCCACAAAGCGATTTTAAAATCGGACGATAAGTTTTTAAATGGGAATTTTTTTCCTTGCGGAGGGGAGTGATTTCCCATGTTAAACGGTGAAAAAAGTCAAACTTTAGCTTTCTTTTGCGGACCATTCGAGAACTTATTATCCGATTGGTCTACCAATTTTTGTCCCGTATATTTTTGAGACCAGGAAAAAGATGAGCCATTCCATTTTAAAATCGGTTCATTAGTTCGGGAGCTATGGCCTCCCAAAGTTGCCAAGGCAGAGGTCCGGGAAATACACTTTTCCCGTTTTTTCCCAAACCGCTCGTGCGATTTGTCTGAAAATTTTAGGTGATATTCTGGGCATATCCCAAAGTAATCGTACCGAGTTATTTAAAAATCTATCGAGGGGTTTGGGCGTTACAGCCTATGAAAATTTTGTGAAGTGTGCAGTCTGCATTCCTTGTGAAACGACCTTTTTGCTAAAAGAGACGTAATTCCGGCTCTAATAATGCTAGCAACACGTTCTAACTTGCAGGATAGATGACAAATATTGTCCTTTAGAGATCCACAAAGCGATTTTAAAATCGGAAGATAAGTTTTCAAATGGGAATTTTTTCCCTTGCGGAGGGGAGTGATTTCCCATGTTAAACGGCGAAAAAAGTCAAACTTTGGCTTTCTTTTGCGGACCATTCGAGAACTTATTATCCGATTGGTCTACCAATTTTTGTCCCGTATATTTTTGAGACCAGGAAAAAGATGAGCCATTCCATTTTAAAATCGGTTCATTAGTTCGGGAGCTATGGCCTCCCAAAGTTGCCAAGGCAGAGGTCCGGGAAATACACTTTTCCAGTTTTTTCCCAAACCACTCGTACGATTTGTCTGAAAATTTTAGGGGATATTCTGGGCATATCCCAAAGTGATCGTACCGAGTTATTTAAAAATCTATCGAGGGGTTTGGGCGTTACAGCCTATGAAAATTTTGTGAAGTGTGCAGTCTGCATTCCTTGTGAAACGACCTCTTTGCTAAAAGAGACGTAATTCCGGCTCTAATAATGCTAGCAACACGTTCTAACTTGCAGCATAGACGATAAATATTGTCCTTAAGAGATCCACAAAGCGATTTTAAAATCGGACGATAAGTTTTTAAATGGAAATTTTTTTCCTGCCGGAGGGGAGTGATTTCCCATGTTAAACGGCGAAAAAAGCGAAACTTCGGCACTCTTTTGCGGACCATTCGAGAACTTATTATCCGATTGGTCTACCAATTTTTGTCCCGTATATTTTTGAGACCAGGAAAAAGATGAGCCATTCCATTTTAAAATCGGTTCATTAGTTCGGGAGCTATGGCCTCCCAAAGTTGCCAAGGCAGAGGTCCGGGAAATACACTTTTCCCGTTTTTTCCCAAACCACTCGTACGATTTGTCTGAAAATTTTAGGGGATATTCTGGGCATATACCAAAGTAATCGTACCGAGTTATTTAAAAATCTATCGAGGGGTTTGGATTTTCCCATTTGGGCCCATGTTAAAATTGGGACCCGTGAATGCACTGAAATCTGGTTGATTCCCGTTTCTCCCAAACCACTCCTACGATTTGTCTGAAAATTGCTGTGCATATTCTCTGCATATCCAAGATTAATCGTACCAAGCGATTTTAAAATCCATCGAGGGGTTTGGGAGTTACAGCCTACGAAAGTTACGAAAATGTGCAAATCGTCTCCATTCCTCGTGAAACGCACGTTTTTCGCATTTTTCCTAAAAGAGACGTAATTCCGGCTCTAATAATGCTAGCAACACGTTCTAACTTGCAGGATAGATGTTTTGTCTCGTTCTAAAGAGATC
>CAKOFA010000291.1:0-27699 GCA_933210815.1 Meta bourneti | reverse complement strand
TGTTAAACGGTGAAAAAAGCGAAACTTCGGCACTCTTTTGCGGACCATTCGAGAACTTATTATCCGATTGGTCTGCCAATTTTTGACCCGTATATTTTTGAGACCAGCAACAAGATGAGCCATTCCATTTTAAAATCGGTTCATTAGTTCGGGAGCTATGGCCTCCCAAAGTTGCCAAGGCAGAGGTCCGGGAAATACACTTTTCCCGTTTTTTCCCAAACCGCTCGTGCGATTTGTCTGAAAATTTTAGGTGATATTCTGGGCATATCCCAAAGTGATCGTACCGAGTTATTTAAAAATCTATCGAGGGGTTTGGGCGTTACAGGCCATGAAAATTTTGTGAAGTGTGCAGTCTGCATTCCTTGTGAAACGACCTTTTTGCTAAAAGAGACGTAATTCCGGCTCTAATAATGCTAGCAACACGTTCTAACTTGCAGGATAGATGATAAATATTGTCCTTAAGAGATCCACAAAGCGATTTTAAAATCGGACGATACGTTTTTAAATGGGAATTTTTTTCCCGCCGGAGGGGAGTGATTTCCCATGTTAAACGGCGAAAAAAGTCAAACTTTGGCTTTCTTTTGCGGACCATTCGAGAACTTATTATCCGATTGGTCTGCCAATTTTTGACCCGTATATTTTTGAGACCAGCAACAAGATGAACCATTCCATTTTAAAATCGGTTCATTAGTTCGGGAGCTATGGCCTCCCAAAGTTGCCAAGGCAGAGGTCCGGGAAATACACTTTTCCCGTTTTTTCCCAAACCGCTCGTACGATTTGTCTGAAAATTTTAGGGGATATTCTGGGCATATCCCAAAGTGATCGTACCGAGTTATTTAAAAATCTATCGAGGGGTTTGGGCGTTACAGCCTATGAAAATTTTGTGAAGTGTGCAGTCTGCATTCCTTGTGAAACGACCTTTTTGCTAAAAGAGACGTAATTCCGGCTCTAATAATGCTAGCAACACGTTCTAACTTGCAGGATAGATGATAAATATTGTCCTTAAGAGATCCACAAAGCGATTTTAAAATCGGACGATAAGTTTTTAAATGGGAATTTTTTTCCTTGCGGAGGGGAGTGATTTCCCATGTTAAACGGTGAAAAAAGCGAAACTTCGGCACTCTTTTGCGGACCATTCGAGAACTTATTATCCGATTGGTCTGCCAATTTTTGACCCGTATATTTTTGAGACCAGCAACAAGATGAGCCATTCCATTTTAAAATCGGTTCATTAGTTCGGGAGCTATGGCCTCCCAAAGTTGCCAAGGCAGAGGTCCGGGAAATACACTTTTCCCGTTTTTTCCCAAACCGCTCGTGCGATTTGTCTGAAAATTTTAGGTGATATTCTGGGCATATCCCAAAGTGATCGTACCGAGTTATTTAAAAATCTATCGAGGGGTTTGGGCGTTACAGGCCATGAAAATTTTGTGAAGTGTGCAGTCTGCATTCCTTGTGAAACGACCTTTTTGCTAAAAGAGACGTAATTCCGGCTCTAATAATGCTAGCAACACGTTCTAACTTGCAGGATAGATGATAAATATTGTCCTTAAGAGATCCACAAAGCGATTTTAAAATCGGACGATACGTTTTTAAATGGGAATTTTTTTCCCGCCGGAGGGGAGTGATTTCCCATGTTAAACGGCGAAAAAAGTCAAACTTTGGCTTTCTTTTGCGGACCATTCGAGAACTTATTATCCGATTGGTCTGCCAATTTTTGACCCGTATATTTTTGAGACCAGCAACAAGATGAACCATTCCATTTTAAAATCGGTTCATTAGTTCGGGAGCTATGGCCTCCCAAAGTTGCCAAGGCAGAGGTCCGGGAAATACACTTTTCCCGTTTTTTCCCAAACCACTCGTACGATTTGTCTGAAAATTTTAGGGGATATTCTGGGCATATCCCAAAGTGATCGTACCGAGTTATTTAAAAATCTATCGAGGGGTTTGGGCGTTACAGCCTATGAAAATTTTGTGAAGTGTGCAGTCTGCATTCCTTGTGAAACGACCTTTTTGCTAAAAGAGACGTAATTCCGGCTCTAATAATGCTAGCAACACGTTCTAACTTGCAGGATAGATGATAAATATTGTCCTTAAGAGATCCACAAAGCGATTTTAAAATCGGACGATAAGTTTTTAAATGGGAATTTTTTTCCTTGCGGAGGGGAGTGATTTCCCATGTTAAACGGTGAAAAAAGCGAAACTTCGGCACTCTTTTGCGGACCATTCGAGAACTTATTATCCGATTGGTCTGCCAATTTTTGACCCGTATATTTTTGAGACCAGCAACAAGATGAGCCATTCCATTTTAAAATCGGTTCATTAGTTCGGGAGCTATGGCCTCCCAAAGTTGCCAAGGCAGAGGTCCGGGAAATACACTTTTCCCGTTTTTTCCCAAACCGCTCGTGCGATTTGTCTGAAAATTTTAGGTGATATTCTGGGCATATCCCAAAGTGATCGTACCGAGTTATTTAAAAATCTATCGAGGGGTTTGGGCGTTACAGGCCATGAAAATTTTGTGAAGTGTGCAGTCTGCATTCCTTGTAAAACGACCTTTTTGCTAAAAGAGACGTAATTCCGGCTCTAATAATGCTAGCAACACGTTCTAACTTGCAGGATAGATGATAAATATTGTCCTTAAGAGATCCACAAAGCGATTTTAAAATCGGACGATACGTTTTTAAATGGGAATTTTTTTCCCGCCGGAGGGGAGTGATTTCCCATGTTAAACGGCGAAAAAAGTCAAACTTTGGCTTTCTTTTGCGGACCATTCGAGAACTTATTATCCGATTGGTCTGCCAATTTTTGACCCGTATATTTTTGAGACCAGCAACAAGATGAACCATTCCATTTTAAAATCGGTTCATTAGTTCGGGAGCTATGGCCTCCCAAAGTTGCCAAGGCAGAGGTCCGGGAAATACACTTTTCCCGTTTTTTCCCAAACCGCTCGTACGATTTGTCTGAAAATTTTAGGGGATATTCTGGGCATATCCCAAAGTGATCGTACCGAGTTATTTAAAAATCTATCGAGGGGTTTGGGCGTTACAGCCTATGAAAATTTTGTGAAGTGTGCAGTCTGCATTCCTTGTGAAACGACCTTTTTGCTAAAAGAGACGTAATTCCGGCTCTAATAATGCTAGCAACACGTTCTAACTTGCAGGATAGATGATAAATATTGTCCTTAAGAGATCCACAAAGCGATTTTAAAATCGGACGATAAGTTTTTAAATGGGAATTTTTTTCCTTGCGGAGGGGAGTGATTTCCCATGTTAAACGGTGAAAAAAGCGAAACTTCGGCACTCTTTTGCGGACCATTCGAGAACTTATTATCCGATTGGTCTGCCAATTTTTGACCCGTATATTTTTGAGACCAGCAACAAGATGAGCCATTCCATTTTAAAATCGGTTCATTAGTTCGGGAGCTATGGCCTCCCAAAGTTGCCAAGGCAGAGGTCCGGGAAATACACTTTTCCCGTTTTTTCCCAAACCGCTCGTGCGATTTGTCTGAAAATTTTAGGTGATATTCTGGGCATATCCCAAAGTGATCGTACCGAGTTATTTAAAAATCTATCGAGGGGTTTGGGCGTTACAGGCCATGAAAATTTTGTGAAGTGTGCAGTCTGCATTCCTTGTAAAACGACCTTTTTGCTAAAAGAGACGTAATTCCGGCTCTAATAATGCTAGCAACACGTTCTAACTTGCAGGATAGATGATAAATATTGTCCTTAAGAGATCCACAAAGCGATTTTAAAATCGGACGATACGTTTTTAAATGGGAATTTTTTTCCCGCCGGAGGGGAGTGATTTCCCATGTTAAACGGCGAAAAAAGTCAAACTTTGGCTTTCTTTTGCGGACCATTCGAGAACTTATTATCCGATTGGTCTGCCAATTTTTGTCCCGTATAATTTTGAGATCAGGAACAAGATGAGCCATTCCATTTTAAAATCGGTCCATTAGTTCGGGAGGTATGGCCTCCCAAATTTGCCAAGGCAGAGGTCCGGGAAATCAACTTTTCCCGTTTTTTCCCAAACCGCTCGTACGATTTGTCTGAAAATTTTAGGGGATATTCTGGGCATATCCCAAAGTAATCGTACCGAGGTATTTAAAAATCTATCGAGGGGTTTGGATTTTCCCATTTGGGCCCATGTTAAAATTGGGACCCGTGAATGCACTGAAATTTGGTTGATTCCCGTTTCTCCCAAACCACTCCTACGATTTGTCTGAAAATTGCTGTGCATATTCTCTGCATATCCAAGATTAATCGTACCAAGCGATTTTAAAATCCATCGAGGGGTTTGGGAGTTACAGCCTACGAAAGTTACGAAAATGTGCAAATCGTCTCCATTCCTCGTGAAACGCACGTTTTTCGCATTTTTCCTAAAAGAGACGTAATTCCGGCTCTAATAATGCTAGCAACACGTTCTAACTTGCAGGATAGATGTTTTGTCTCGTTCTAAAGAGATCCACAAAGGGATTTTAAAATCCATCGAGTGGTTTTTGAGTTAGAGCAAATCAACCAAAATTTGGTTGATTCCCATTTTCTCCCAAACCACTCCTACGATTTGTCTGAAAATTGCTCTGCATATCCTCTGTATATCAATCATTAATCGTACCAAGCGATTTTAAAATCCATCGAGGGGTTTGGGAGTTACAGCCTACGAAAGTTGGAAAGTGTGCAAATCGTCTCCATTCGTCGTGAAACGCACGTTTTTCGCATTTTTCCTAAAAGAGACGTAATTCCGGCTCTAATAATGCTAGCAACACGTTCTAACTTGTAGGATAGATGTTTTGTCTCGTTCTAAAGAGATCCACAAAGGGATTTTAAAATCCATCGAGTGGTTTTTGAGTTAGAGCAAATCAACCAAAATTTGGTTGATTCCCAGTTTCTCCCAAACCACTCCTACGATTTGTCTGAAAATTGCTGTGCATATTCTCTGTATATCCAAGATTAATCGTACAAAGTGATTTTAAAATCCATCGAGGGGTTTTTGATTTAGAGCATACCACTTTTTTCCCCCCGGACTGCACTGAAATTTGGTTGATTCCCATTTTCTCCCAAACCACTCCTACGATTTGTCTGAAAATTTTAGGGGATATTCTGGGCATATCCCAAAGTAATCGTACCGAGTTATTTAAAAATCTATCGAGGGGTTTGGGCGTTACAGCCTATGAAAATTTTGTGAAGTGTGCAGTCTGCATTCCTTGTGAAACGACCTTTTTGCTAAAAGAGACGTAATTCCGGCTCTAATAATGCTAGCAACACGTTCTAACTTGCAGGATAGATGATAAATATTGTCCTTAAGAGATCCACAAAGCGATTTTAAAATCGGACGATAAGTTTTTAAATGGGAATTTTTTTCCCGCCGGAGGGGAGTGATTTCCCATGTTAAACGGCGAAAAAAGTCAAACTTTGGCTTTCTTTTGCGGACCATTCGAGAACTTATTATCCGATTGGTCTGCCAATTTTTGACCCGTATATTTTTGAGACCAGCAACAAGATGAGCCATTCCATTTTAAAATCGGTTCATTAGTTCGGGAGCTATGGCCTCCCAAAGTTGCCAAGGCAGAGGTCCGGGAAATACACTTTTCCCGTTTTTTCCCAAACCGCTCGTACGATTTGTCTGAAAATTTTAGGGGATATTCTGGGCATATCCCAAAGTGATCGTACCGAGTTATTTAAAAATCTATCGAGGGGTTTGGGCGTTACAGCCTATGAAAATTTTGTGAAGTGTGCAGTCTGCATTCCTTGTGAAACGACCTTTTTGCTAAAAGAGACGTAATTCCGGCTCTAATAATGCTAGCAACACGTTCTAACTTGCAGGATAGATGATAAATATTGTCCTTAAGAGATCCACAAACCGATTTTAAAATCGGACGATAAGTTTTTAAATGGGAATTTTTTTCCCGCCGGAGGGGAGTGATTTCCCATGTTAAACGGCGAAAAAAGTCAAACTTTGGCTTTCTTTTGCGGACCATTCGAGAACTTATTATCCGATTGGTCTGCCAATTTTTGACCCGTATATTTTTGAGACCAGCAACAAGATGAACCATTCCATTTTAAAATCGGTTCATTAGTTCGGGAGCTATGGCCTCCCAAAGTTGCCAAGGCAGAGGTCCGGGAAATACACTTTTCCCGTTTTTTCCCAAACCGCTCGTACGATTTGTCTGAAAATTTTAGGGGATATTCTGGGCATATCCCAAAGTGATCGTACCGAGTTATTTAAAAATCTATCGAGGGGTTTGGGCGTTACAGCCTATGAAAATTTTGTGAAGTGTGCAGTCTGCATTCCTTGTGAAACGACCTTTTTGCTAAAAGAGACGTAATTCCGGCTCTAATAATGCTAGCAACACGTTCTAACTTGCAGGATAGATGATAAATATTGTCCTTAAGAGATCCACAAAGCGATTTTAAAATCGGACGATACGTTTTTAAATGGGAATTTTTTTCCCGCCGGAGGGGAGTGATTTCCCATGTTAAACGGCGAAAAAAGTCAAACTTTGGCTTTCTTTTGAGGACCATTCGAGAACTTATTATCCGATTGGTCTGCCAATTTTTGACCCGTATATTTTTGAGACCAGCAACAAGATGAGCCATTCCATTTTAAAATCGGTTCATTAGTTCGGGAGCTATGGCCTCCCAAAGTTGCCAAGGCAGAGGTCCGGGAAATACACTTTTCCCGTTTTTTCCCAAACCGCTCGTACGATTTGTCTGAAAATTTTAGGGGATATTCTGGGCATATCCCAAAGTGATCGTACCGAGTTATTTAAAAATCTATCGAGGGGTTTGGGCGTTACAGCCTATGAAAATTTTGTGAAGTGTGCAGTCTGCATTCCTTGTGAAACGACCTTTTTGCTAAAAGAGACGTAATTCCGGCTCTAATAATGCTAGCAACACGTTCTAACTTGCAGGATAGATGATACATATTGTCCTTAAGAGATCCACAAAGCGATTTTAAAATCGGACGATAAGTTTTTAAATGGGAATTTTTTTCCCGCCGGAGGGGAGTGATTTCCCATGTTAAACGGCGAAAAAAGTCAAACTTTGGCTTTCTTTTGCGGACCATTCGAGAACTTATTATCCGATTGGTCTGCCAATTTTTGACCCGTATATTTTTGAGACCAGCAACAAGATGAACCATTCCATTTTAAAATCGGTTCATTAGTTCGGGAGCTATGGCCTCCCAAAGTTGCCAAGGCAGAGGTCCGGGAAATACACTTTTCCCGTTTTTTCCCAAACCGCTCGTACGATTTGTCTGAAAATTTTAGGGGATATTCTGGGCATATCCCAAAGTGATCGTACCGAGTTATTTAAAAATCTATCGAGGGGTTTGGGCGTTACAGCCTATGAAAATTTTGTGAAGTGTGCAGTCTGCATTCCTTGTGAAACGACCTTTTTGCTAAAAGAGACGTAATTCCGGCTCTAATAATGCTAGCAACACGTTCTAACTTGCAGGATAGATGATAAATATTGTCCTTAAGAGATCCACAAAGCGATTTTAAAATCGGACGATAAGTTTTTAAATGGGAATTTTTTTCCTTGCGGAGGGGAGTGATTTCCCATGTTAAACGGTGAAAAAAGCGAAACTTCGGCACTCTTTTGCGGACCATTCGAGAACTTATTATCCGATTGGTCTGCCAATTTTTGACCCGTATATTTTTGAGACCAGCAACAAGATGAGCCATTCCATTTTAAAATCGGTTCATTAGTTCGGGAGCTATGGCCTCCCAAAGTTGCCAAGGCAGAGGTCCGGGAAATACACTTTTCCCGTTTTTTCCCAAACCGCTCGTGCGATTTGTCTGAAAATTTTAGGTGATATTCTGGGCATATCCCAAAGTGATCGTACCGAGTTATTTAAAAATCTATCGAGGGGTTTGGGCGTTACAGGCCATGAAAATTTTGTGAAGTGTGCAGTCTGCATTCCTTGTAAAACGACCTTTTTGCTAAAAGAGACGTAATTCCGGCTCTAATAATGCTAGCAACACGTTCTAACTTGCAGGATAGATGATAAATATTGTCCTTAAGAGATCCACAAAGCGATTTTAAAATCGGACGATACGTTTTTAAATGGGAATTTTTTTCCCGCCGGAGGGGAGTGATTTCCCATGTTAAACGGCGAAAAAAGTCAAACTTTGGCTTTCTTTTGCGGACCATTCGAGAACTTATTATCCGATTGGTCTGCCAATTTTTGACCCGTATATTTTTGAGACCAGCAACAAGATGAACCATTCCATTTTAAAATCGGTTCATTAGTTCGGGAGCTATGGCCTCCCAAAGTTGCCAAGGCAGAGGTCCGGGAAATACACTTTTCCCGTTTTTTCCCAAACCGCTCGTACGATTTGTCTGAAAATTTTAGGGGATATTCTGGGCATATCCCAAAGTGATCGTACCGAGTTATTTAAAAATCTATCGAGGGGTTTGGGCGTTACAGCCTATGAAAATTTTGTGAAGTGTGCAGTCTGCATTCCTTGTGAAACGACCTTTTTGCTAAAAGAGACGTAATTCCGGCTCTAATAATGCTAGCAACACGTTCTAACTTGCAGGATAGATGATAAATATTGTCCTTAAGAGATCCACAAAGCGATTTTAAAATCGGACGATAAGTTTTTAAATGGGAATTTTTTTCCTTGCGGAGGGGAGTGATTTCCCATGTTAAACGGTGAAAAAAGCGAAACTTCGGCACTCTTTTGCGGACCATTCGAGAACTTATTATCCGATTGGTCTGCCAATTTTTGACCCGTATATTTTTGAGACCAGCAACAAGATGAGCCATTCCATTTTAAAATCGGTTCATTAGTTCGGGAGCTATGGCCTCCCAAAGTTGCCAAGGCAGAGGTCCGGGAAATACACTTTTCCCGTTTTTTCCCAAACCGCTCGTGCGATTTGTCTGAAAATTTTAGGGGATATTCTGGGCATATCCCAAAGTGATCGTACCGAGTTATTTAAAAATCTATCGAGGGGTTTGGGCGTTACAGGCCATGAAAATTTTGTGAAGTGTGCAGTCTGCATTCCTTGTTAAACGACCTTTTTGCTAAAAGAGACGTAATTCCGGCTCTAATAATGCTAGCAACACGTTCTAACTTGCAGGATAGATGATAAATATTGTCCTTAAGAGATCCACAAAGCGATTTTAAAATCGGACGATACGTTTTTAAATGGGAATTTTTTTCCCGCCGGAGGGGAGTGATTTCCCATGTTAAACGGCGAAAAAAGTCAAACTTTGGCTTTCTTTTGCGGACCATTCGAGAACTTATTATCCGATTGGTCTGCCAATTTTTGACCCGTATATTTTTGAGACCAGCAACAAGATGAACCATTCCATTTTAAAATCGGTTCATTAGTTCGGGAGCTATGGCCTCCCAAAGTTGCCAAGGCAGAGGTCCGGGAAATACACTTTTCCCGTTTTTTCCCAAACCGCTCGTACGATTTGTCTGAAAATTTTAGGGGATATTCTGGGCATATCCCAAAGTGATCGTACCGAGTTATTTAAAAATCTATCGAGGGGTTTGGGCGTTACAGCCTATGAAAATTTTGTGAAGTGTGCAGTCTGCATTCCTTGTGAAACGACCTTTTTGCTAAAAGAGACGTAATTCCGGCTCTAATAATGCTAGCAACACGTTCTAACTTGCAGGATAGATGATAAATATTGTCCTTAAGAGATCCACAAAGCGATTTTAAAATCGGACGATAAGTTTTTAAATGGGAATTTTTTTCCTTGCGGAGGGGAGTGATTTCCCATGTTAAACGGTGAAAAAAGCGAAACTTCGGCACTCTTTTGCGGACCATTCGAGAACTTATTATCCGATTGGTCTGCCAATTTTTGACCCGTATATTTTTGAGACCAGCAACAAGATGAGCCATTCCATTTTAAAATCGGTTCATTAGTTCGGGAGCTATGGCCTCCCAAAGTTGCCAAGGCAGAGGTCCGGGAAATACACTTTTCCCGTTTTTTCCCAAACCGCTCGTGCGATTTGTCTGAAAATTTTAGGTGATATTCTGGGCATATCCCAAAGTGATCGTACCGAGTTATTTAAAAATCTATCGAGGGGTTTGGGCGTTACAGGCCATGAAAATTTTGTGAAGTGTGCAGTCTGCATTCCTTGTAAAACGACCTTTTTGCTAAAAGAGACGTAATTCCGGCTCTAATAATGCTAGCAACACGTTCTAACTTGCAGGATAGATGATAAATATTGTCCTTAAGAGATCCACAAAGCGATTTTAAAATCGGACGATACGTTTTTAAATGGGAATTTTTTTCCCGCCGGAGGGGAGTGATTTCCCATGTTAAACGGCGAAAAAAGTCAAACTTTGGCTTTCTTTTGCGGACCATTCGAGAACTTATTATCCGATTGGTCTGCCAATTTTTGTCCCGTATAATTTTGAGATCAGGAACAAGATGAGCCATTCCATTTTAAAATCGGTCCATTAGTTCGGGAGGTATGGCCTCCCAAATTTGCCAAGGCAGAGGTCCGGGAAATCAACTTTTCCCGTTTTTTCCCAAACCGCTCGTACGATTTGTCTGAAAATTTTAGGGGATATTCTGGGCATATCCCAAAGTAATCGTACCGAGGTATTTAAAAATCTATCGAGGGGTTTGGATTTTCCCATTTGGGCCCATGTTAAAATTGGGACCCGTGAATGCACTGAAATTTGGTTGATTCCCGTTTCTCCCAAACCACTCCTACGATTTGTCTGAAAATTGCTGTGCATATTCTCTGCATATCCAAGATTAATCGTACCAAGCGATTTTAAAATCCATCGAGGGGTTTGGGAGTTACAGCCTACGAAAGTTACGAAAATGTGCAAATCGTCTCCATTCCTCGTGAAACGCACGTTTTTCGCATTTTTCCTAAAAGAGACGTAATTCCGGCTCTAATAATGCTAGCAACACGTTCTAACTTGCAGGATAGATGTTTTGTCTCGTTCTAAAGAGATCCACAAAGGGATTTTAAAATCCATCGAGTGGTTTTTGAGTTAGAGCAAATCAACCAAAATTTGGTTGATTCCCATTTTCTCCCAAACCACTCCTACGATTTGTCTGAAAATTGCTCTGCATATCCTCTGTATATCAATCATTAATCGTACCAAGCGATTTTAAAATCCATCGAGGGGTTTGGGAGTTACAGCCTACGAAAGTTGGAAAGTGTGCAAATCGTCTCCATTCGTCGTGAAACGCACGTTTTTCGCATTTTTCCTAAAAGAGACGTAATTCCGGCTCTAATAATGCTAGCAACACGTTCTAACTTGTAGGATAGATGTTTTGTCTCGTTCTAAAGAGATCCACAAAGGGATTTTAAAATCCATCGAGTGGTTTTTGAGTTAGAGCAAATCAACCAAAATTTGGTTGATTCCCAGTTTCTCCCAAACCACTCCTACGATTTGTCTGAAAATTGCTGTGCATATTCTCTGTATATCCAAGATTAATCGTACAAAGTGATTTTAAAATCCATCGAGGGGTTTTTGATTTAGAGCATACCACTTTTTTCCCCCCGGACTGCACTGAAATTTGGTTGATTCCCATTTTCTCCCAAACCACTCCTACGATTTGTCTGAAAATTTTAGGGGATATTCTGGGCATATCCCAAAGTAATCGTACCGAGTTATTTAAAAATCTATCGAGGGGTTTGGGCGTTACAGCCTATGAAAATTTTGTGAAGTGTGCAGTCTGCATTCCTTGTGAAACGACCTTTTTGCTAAAAGAGACGTAATTCCGGCTCTAATAATGCTAGCAACACGTTCTAACTTGCAGGATAGATGATAAATATTGTCCTTAAGAGATCCTCAAAGCGATTTTAAAATCGGACGATAAGTTTTTAAATGGGAATTTTTTTCCCGCCGGAGGGGAGTGATTTCCCATGTTAAACGGCGAAAAAAGTCAAACTTTGGCTTTCTTTTGCGGACCATTCGAGAACTTATTATCCGATTGGTCTGCCAATTTTTGACCCGTATATTTTTGAGACCAGCAACAAGATGAGCCATTCCATTTTAAAATCGGTTCATTAGTTCGGGAGCTATGGCCTCCCAAAGTTGCCAAGGCAGAGGTCCGGGAAATACACTTTTCCCGTTTTTTCCCAAACCGCTCGTACGATTTGTCTGAAAATTTTAGGGGATATTCTGGGCATATCCCAAAGTGATCGTACCGAGTTATTTAAAAATCTATCGAGGGGTTTGGGCGTTACAGCCTATGAAAATTTTGTGAAGTGTGCAGTCTGCATTCCTTGTGAAACGACCTTTTTGCTAAAAGAGACGTAATTCCGGCTCTAATAATGCTAGCAACACGTTCTAACTTGCAGGATAGATGATAAATATTGTCCTTAAGAGATCCACAAACCGATTTTAAAATCGGACGATAAGTTTTTAAATGGGAATTTTTTTCCCGCCGGAGGGGAGTGATTTCCCATGTTAAACGGCGAAAAAAGTCAAACTTTGGCTTTCTTTTGCGGACCATTCGAGAACTTATTATCCGATTGCTCTGCCAATTTTTGACCCGTATATTTTTGAGACCAGCAACAAGATGAACCATTCCATTTTAAAATCGGTTCATTAGTTCGGGAGCTATGGCCTCCCAAAGTTGCCAAGGCAGAGGTCCGGGAAATACACTTTTCCCGTTTTTTCCCAAACCGCTCGTACGATTTGTCTGAAAATTTTAGGGGATATTCTGGGCATATCCCAAAGTGATCGTACCGAGTTATTTAAAAATCTATCGAGGGGTTTGGGCGTTACAGCCTATGAAAATTTTGTGAAGTGTGCAGTCTGCATTCCTTGTGAAACGACCTTTTTGCTAAAAGAGACGTAATTCCGGCTCTAATAATGCTAGCAACACGTTCTAACTTGCAGGATAGATGATAAATATTGTCCTTAAGAGATCCACAAAGCGATTTTAAAATCGGACGATAAGTTTTTAAATGGGAATTTTTTTCCCGCCGGAGGGGAGTGATTTCCCATGTTAAACGGCGAAAAAAGTCAAACTTTGGCTTTCTTTTGAGGACCATTCGAGAACTTATTATCCGATTGGTCTGCCAATTTTTGACCCGTATATTTTTGAGACCAGCAACAAGATGAGCCATTCCATTTTAAAATCGGTTCATTAGTTCGGGAGCTATGGCCTCCCAAAGTTGCCAAGGCAGAGGTCCGGGAAATACACTTTTCCCGTTTTTTCCCAAACCGCTCGTACGATTTGTCTGAAAATTTTAGGGGATATTCTGGGCATATCCCAAAGTGATCGTACCGAGTTATTTAAAAATCTATCGAGGGGTTTGGGCGTTACAGCCTATGAAAATTTTGTGAAGTGTGCAGTCTGCATTCCTTGTGAAACGACCTTTTTGCTAAAAGAGACGTAATTCCGGCTCTAATAATGCTAGCAACACGTTCTAACTTGCAGGATAGATGATAAATATTGTCCTTAAGAGATCCACAAAGCGATTTTAAAATCGGACGATAAGTTTTTAAATGGGAATTTTTTTCCCGCCGGAGGGGAGTGATTTCCCATGTTAAACGGCGAAAAAAGTCAAACTTTGGCTTTCTTTTGCGGACCATTCGAGAACTTATTATCCGATTGGTCTGCCAATTTTTGACCCGTATATTTTTGAGACCAGCAACAAGATGAACCATTCCATTTTAAAATCGGTTCATTAGTTCGGGAGCTATGGCCTCCCAAAGTTGCCAAGGCAGAGGTCCGGGAAATACACTTTTCCCGTTTTTTCCCAAACCGCTCGTACGATTTGTCTGAAAATTTTAGGGGATATTCTGGGCATATCCCAAAGTGATCGTACCGAGTTATTTAAAAATCTATCGAGGGGTTTGGGCGTTACAGCCTATGAAAATTTTGTGAAGTGTGCAGTCTGCATTCCTTGTGAAACGACCTTTTTGCTAAAAGAGACGTAATTCCGGCTCTAATAATGCTAGCAACACGTTCTAACTTGCAGGATAGATGATAAATATTGTCCTTAAGAGATCCACAAAGCGATTTTAAAATCGGACGATAAGTTTTTAAATGGGAATTTTTTTCCTTGCGGAGGGGAGTGATTTCCCATGTTAAACGGTGAAAAAAGCGAAACTTCGGCACTCTTTTGCGGACCATTCGAGAACTTATTATCCGATTGGTCTGCCAATTTTTGACCCGTATATTTTTGAGACCAGCAACAAGATGAGCCATTCCATTTTAAAATCGGTTCATTAGTTCGGGAGCTATGGCCTCCCAAAGTTGCCAAGGCAGAGGTCCGGGAAATACACTTTTCCCGTTTTTTCCCAAACCGCTCGTGCGATTTGTCTGAAAATTTTAGGTGATATTCTGGGCATATCCCAAAGTGATCGTACCGAGTTATATAAAAATCTATCGAGGGGTTTGGGCGTTACAGGCCATGAAAATTTTGTGAAGTGTGCAGTCTGCATTCCTTGTTAAACGACCTTTTTGCTAAAAGAGACGTAATTCCGGCTCTAATAATGCTAGCAACACGTTCTAACTTGCAGGATAGATGATAAATATTGTCCTTAAGAGATCCACAAAGCGATTTTAAAATCGGACGATACGTTTTTAAATGGGAATTTTTTTCCCGCCGGAGGGGAGTGATTTCCCATGTTAAACGGCGAAAAAACTCAAACTTTGGCTTTCTTTTGCGGACCATTCGAGAACTTATTATCCGATTGGTCTGCCAATTTTTGACCCGTATATTTTTGAGACCAGCAACAAGATGAACCATTCCATTTTAAAATCGGTTCATTAGTTCGGGAGCTATGGCCTCCCAAAGTTGCCAAGGCAGAGGTCCGGGAAATACACTTTTCCCGTTTTTTCCCAAACCGCTCGTACGATTTGTCTGAAAATTTTAGGGGATATTCTGGGCATATCCCAAAGTGATCGTACCGAGTTATTTAAAAATCTATCGAGGGGTTTGGGCGTTACAGCCTATGAAAATTTTGTGAAGTGTGCAGTCTGCATTCCTTGTGAAACGACCTTTTTGCTAAAAGAGACGTAATTCCGGCTCTAATAATGCTAGCAACACGTTCTAACTTGCAGGATAGATGATAAATATTGTCCTTAAGAGATCCACAAAGCGATTTTAAAATCGGACGATAAGTTTTTAAATGGGAATTTTTTTCCTTGCGGAGGGGAGTGATTTCCCATGTTAAACGGTGAAAAAAGCGAAACTTCGGCACTCTTTTGCGGACCATTCGAGAACTTATTATCCGATTGGTCTGCCAATTTTTGACCCGTATATTTTTGAGACCAGCAACAAGATGAGCCATTCCATTTTAAAATCGGTTCATTAGTTCGGGAGCTATGGCCTCCCAAAGTTGCCAAGGCAGAGGTCCGGGAAATACACTTTTCCCGTTTTTTCCCAAACCGCTCGTGCGATTTGTCTGAAAATTTTAGGTGATATTCTGGGCATATCCCAAAGTGATCGTACCGAGTTATTTAAAAATCTATCGAGGGGTTTGGGCGTTACAGGCCATGAAAATTTTGTGAAGTGTGCAGTCTGCATTCCTTGTAAAACGACCTTTTTGCTAAAAGAGACGTAATTCCGGCTCTAATAATGCTAGCAACACGTTCTAACTTGCAGGATAGATGATAAATATTGTCCTTAAGAGATCCACAAAGCGATTTTAAAATCGGACGATACGTTTTTAAATGGGAATTTTTTTCCCGCCGGAGGGGAGTGATTTCCCATGTTAAACGGCGAAAAAAGTCAAACTTTGGCTTTCTTTTGCGGACCATTCGAGAACTTATTATCCGATTGGTCTGCCAATTTTTGACCCGTATATTTTTGAGACCAGCAACAAGATGAACCATTCCATTTTAAAATCGGTTCATTAGTTCGGGAGCTATGGCCTCCCAAAGTTGCCAAGGCAGAGGTCCGGGAAATACACTTTTCCCGTTTTTTCCCAAACCGCTCGTACGATTTGTCTGAAAATTTTAGGGGATATTCTGGGCATATCCCAAAGTGATCGTACCGAGTTATTTAAAAATCTATCGAGGGGTTTGGGCGTTACAGCCTATGAAAATTTTGTGAAGTGTGCAGTCTGCATTCCTTGTGAAACGACCTTTTTGCTAAAAGAGACGTAATTCCGGCTCTAATAATGCTAGCAACACGTTCTAACTTGCAGGATAGATGATAAATATTGTCCTTAAGAGATCCACAAAGCGATTTTAAAATCGGACGATAAGTTTTTAAATGGGAATTTTTTTCCTTGCGGAGGGGAGTGATTTCCCATGTTAAACGGTGAAAAAAGCGAAACTTCGGCACTCTTTTGCGGACCATTCGAGAACTTATTATCCGATTGGTCTGCCAATTTTTGACCCGTATATTTTTGAGACCAGCAACAAGATGAGCCATTCCATTTTAAAATCGGTTCATTAGTTCGGGAGCTATGGCCTCCCAAAGTTGCCAAGGCAGAGGTCCGGGAAATACACTTTTCCCGTTTTTTCCCAAACCGCTCGTGCGATTTGTCTGAAAATTTTAGGTGATATTCTGGGCATATCCCAAAGTGATCGTACCGAGTTATTTAAAAATCTATCGAGGGGTTTGGGCGTTACAGGCCATGAAAATTTTGTGAAGTGTGCAGTCTGCATTCCTTGTAAAACGACCTTTTTGCTAAAAGAGACGTAATTCCGGCTCTAATAATGCTAGCAACACGTTCTAACTTGCAGGATAGATGATAAATATTGTCCTTAAGAGATCCACAAAGCGATTTTAAAATCGGACGATACGTTTTTAAATGGGAATTTTTTTCCCGCCGGAGGGGAGTGATTTCCCATGTTAAACGGCGAAAAAAGTCAAACTTTGGCTTTCTTTTGCGGACCATTCGAGAACTTATTATCCGATTGGTCTGCCAATTTTTGTCCCGTATAATTTTGAGATCAGGAACAAGATGAGCCATTCCATTTTAAAATCGGTCCATTAGTTCGGGAGGTATGGCCTCCCAAATTTGCCAAGGCAGAGGTCCGGGAAATCAACTTTTCCCGTTTTTTCCCAAACCGCTCGTACGATTTGTCTGAAAATTTTAGGGGATATTCTGGGCATATCCCAAAGTAATCGTACCGAGGTATTTAAAAATCTATCGAGGGGTTTGGATTTTCCCATTTGGGCCCATGTTAAAATTGGGACCCGTGAATGCACTGAAATTTGGTTGATTCCCGTTTCTCCCAAACCACTCCTACGATTTGTCTGAAAATTGCTGTGCATATTCTCTGCATATCCAAGATTAATCGTACCAAGCGATTTTAAAATCCATCGAGGGGTTTGGGAGTTACAGCCTACGAAAGTTACGAAAATGTGCAAATCGTCTCCATTCCTCGTGAAACGCACGTTTTTCGCATTTTTCCTAAAAGAGACGTAATTCCGGCTCTAATAATGCTAGCAACACGTTCTAACTTGCAGGATAGATGTTTTGTCTCGTTCTAAAGAGATCCACAAAGGGATTTTAAAATCCATCGAGTGGTTTTTGAGTTAGAGCAAATCAACCAAAATTTGGTTGATTCCCAGTTTCTCCCAAACCACTCCTACGATTTGTCTGAAAATTGCTGTGCATATTCTCTGTATATCCAAGATTAATCGTACAAAGTGATTTTAAAATCCATCGAGGGGTTTTTGATTTAGAGCATACCACTTTTTTCCCCCCGGACTGCACTGAAATTTGGTTGATTCCCATTTTCTCCCAAACCACTCCTACGATTTGTCTGAAAATTTTAGGGGATATTCTGGGCATATCCCAAAGTAATCGTACCGAGTTATTTAAAAATCTATCGAGGGGTTTGGGCGTTACAGCCTATGAAAATTTTGTGAAGTGTGCAGTCTGCATTCCTTGTGAAACGACCTTTTTGCTAAAAGAGACGTAATTCCGGCTCTAATAATGCTAGCAACACGTTCTAACTTGCAGGATAGATGATAAATATTGTCCTTAAGAGATCCTCAAAGCGATTTTAAAATCGGACGATAAGTTTTTAAATGGGAATTTTTTTCCCGCCGGAGGGGAGTGATTTCCCATGTTAAACGGCGAAAAAAGTCAAACTTTGGCTTTCTTTTGCGGACCATTCGAGAACTTATTATCCGATTGGTCTGCCAATTTTTGACCCGTATATTTTTGAGACCAGCAACAAGATGAGCCATTCCATTTTAAAATCGGTTCATTAGTTCGGGAGCTATGGCCTCCCAAAGTTGCCAAGGCAGAGGTCCGGGAAATACACTTTTCCCGTTTTTTCCCAAACCGCTCGTACGATTTGTCTGAAAATTTTAGGGGATATTCTGGGCATATCCCAAAGTGATCGTACCGAGTTATTTAAAAATCTATCGAGGGGTTTGGGCGTTACAGCCTATGAAAATTTTGTGAAGTGTGCAGTCTGCATTCCTTGTGAAACGACCTTTTTGCTAAAAGAGACGTAATTCCGGCTCTAATAATGCTAGCAACACGTTCTAACTTGCAGGATAGATGATAAATATTGTCCTTAAGAGATCCACAAACCGATTTTAAAATCGGACGATAAGTTTTTAAATGGGAATTTTTTTCCCGCCGGAGGGGAGTGATTTCCCATGTTAAACGGCGAAAAAAGTCAAACTTTGGCTTTCTTTTGCGGACCATTCGAGAACTTATTATCCGATTGGTCTGCCAATTTTTGACCCGTATATTTTTGAGACCAGCAACAAGATGAACCATTCCATTTTAAAATCGGTTCATTAGTTCGGGAGCTATGGCCTCCCAAAGTTGCCAAGGCAGAGGTCCGGGAAATACACTTTTCCCGTTTTTTCCCAAACCGCTCGTACGATTTGTCTGAAAATTTTAGGGGATATTCTGGGCATATCCCAAAGTGATCGTACCGAGTTATTTAAAAATCTATCGAGGGGTTTGGGCGTTACAGCCTATGAAAATTTTGTGAAGTGTGCAGTCTGCATTCCTTGTGAAACGACCTTTTTGCTAAAAGAGACGTAATTCCGGCTCTAATAATGCTAGCAACACGTTCTAACTTGCAGGATAGATGATAAATATTGTCCTTAAGAGATCCACAAAGCGATTTTAAAATCGGACGATAAGTTTTTAAATGGGAATTTTTTTCCCGCCGGAGGGGAGTGATTTCCCATGTTAAACGGCGAAAAAAGTCAAACTTTGGCTTTCTTTTGCGGACCATTCGAGAACTTATTATCCGATTGGTCTGCCAATTTTTGACCCGTATATTTTTGAGACCAGCAACAAGATGAGCCATTCCATTTTAAAATCGGTTCATTAGTTCGGGAGCTATGGCCTCCCAAAGTTGCCAAGGCAGAGGTCCGGGAAATACACTTTTCCCGTTTTTTCCCAAACCGCTCGTACGATTTGTCTGAAAATTTTAGGGGATATTCTGGGCATATCCCAAAGTGATCGTACCGAGTTATTTAAAAATCTATCGAGGGGTTTGGGCGTTACAGCCTATGAAAATTTTGTGAAGTGTGCAGTCTGCATTCCTTGTGAAACGACCTTTTTGCTAAAAGAGACGTAATTCCGGCTCTAATAATGCTAGCAACACGTTCTAACTTGCAGGATAGATGATAAATATTGTCCTTAAGAGATCCACAAAGCGATTTTAAAATCGGACGATAAGTTTTTAAATGGGAATTTTTTTCCCGCCGGAGGGGAGTGATTTCCCATGTTAAACGGCGAAAAAAGTCAAACTTTGGCTTTCTTTTGCGGACCATTCGAGAACTTATTATCCGATTGGTCTGCCAATTTTTGACCCGTATATTTTTGAGACCAGCAACAAGATGAACCATTCCATTTTAAAATCGGTTCATTAGTTCGGGAGCTATGGCCTCCCAAAGTTGCCAAGGCAGAGGTCCGGGAAATACACTTTTCCCGTTTTTTCCCAAACCGCTCGTACGATTTGTCTGAAAATTTTAGGGGATATTCTGGGCATATCCCAAAGTGATCGTACCGAGTTATTTAAAAATCTATCGAGGGGTTTGGGCGTTACAGCCTATGAAAATTTTGTGAAGTGTGCAGTCTGCATTCCTTGTTAAACGACCTTTTTGCTAAAAGAGACGTAATTCCGGCTCTAATAATGCTAGCAACACGTTCTAACTTGCAGGATAGATGATAAATATTGTCCTTAAGAGATCCACAAAGCGATTTTAAAATCGGACGATAAGTTTTTAAATGGGAATTTTTTTCCTTGCGGAGGGGAGTGATTTCCCATGTTAAACGGTGAAAAAAGCGAAACTTCGGCACTCTTTTGCGGACCATTCGAGAACTTATTATCCGATTGGTCTGCCAATTTTTGACCCGTATATTTTTGAGACCAGCAACAAGATGAGCCATTCCATTTTTAAATCGGTTCATTAGTTCGGGAGCTATGGCCTCCCAAAGTTGCCAAGGCAGAGGTCCGGGAAATACACTTTTCCCGTTTTTTCCCAAACCGCTCGTGCGATTTGTCTGAAAATTTTAGGTGATATTCTGGGCATATCCCAAAGTGATCGTACCGAGTTATTTAAAAATCTATCGAGGGGTTTGGGCGTTACAGGCCATGAAAATTTTGTGAAGTGTGCAGTCTGCATTCCTTGTAAAACGACCTTTTTGCTAAAAGAGACGTAATTCCGGCTCTAATAATGCTAGCAACACGTTCTAACTTGCAGGATAGATGATAAATATTGTCCTTAAGAGATCCACAAAGCGATTTTAAAATCGGACGATACGTTTTTAAATGGGAATTTTTTTCCCGCCGGAGGGGAGTGATTTCCCATGTTAAACGGCGAAAAAAGTCAAACTTTGGCTTTCTTTTGCGGACCATTCGAGAACTTATTATCCGATTGGTCTGCCAATTTTTGACCCGTATATTTTTGAGACCAGCAACAAGATGAACCATTCCATTTTAAAATCGGTTCATTGGTTCGGGAGCTATGGCCTCTCAAAGTTGCCAAGGCAGAGGTCCGGGAAATACACTTTTCCCGTTTTTTCCCAAACCGCTCGTACGATTTGTCTGAAAATTTTAGGGGATATTCTGGGCATATCCCAAAGTGATCGTACCGAGTTATTTAAAAATCTATCGAGGGGTTTGGGCGTTACAGCCTATGAAAATTTTGTGAAGTGTGCAGTCTGCATTCCTTGTGAAACGACCTTTTTGCTAAAAGAGACGTAATTCCGGCTCTAATAATGCTAGCAACACGTTCTAACTTGCAGGATAGATGATAAATATTGTCCTTAAGAGATCCACAAAGCGATTTTAAAATCGGACGATAAGTTTTTAAATGGGAATTTTTTTCCTTGCGGAGGGGAGTGATTTCCCATGTTAAACGGTGAAAAAAGCGAAACTTCGGCACTCTTTTGCGGACCATTCGAGAACTTATTATCCGATTGGTCTGCCAATTTTTGACCCGTATATTTTTGAGACCAGCAACAAGATGAGCCATTCCATTTTAAAATCGGTTCATTAGTTCGGGAGCTATGGCCTCCCAAAGTTGCCAAGGCAGAGGTCCGGGAAATACACTTTTCCCGTTTTTTCCCAAACCGCTCGTGCGATTTGTCTGAAAATTTTAGGTGATATTCTGGGCATATCCCAAAGTGATCGTACCGAGTTATTTAAAAATCTATCGAGGGGTTTGGGCGTTACAGGCCATGAAAATTTTGTGAAGTGTGCAGTCTGCATTCCTTGTAAAACGACCTTTTTGCTAAAAGAGACGTAATTCCGGCTCTAATAATGCTAGCAACACGTTCTAACTTGCAGGATAGATGATAAATATTGTCCTTAAGAGATCCACAAAGCGATTTTAAAATCGGACGATACGTTTTTAAATGGGAATTTTTTTCCCGCCGGAGGGGAGTGATTTCCCATGTTAAACGGCGAAAAAAGTCAAACTTTGGCTTTCTTTTGCGGACCATTCGAGAACTTATTATCCGATTGGTCTGCCAATTTTTGACCCGTATATTTTTGAGACCAGCAACAAGATGAACCATTCCATTTTAAAATCGGTTCATTAGTTCGGGAGCTATGGCCTCCCAAAGTTGCCAAGGCAGAGGTCCGGGAAATACACTTTTCCCGTTTTTTCCCAAACCGCTCGTACGATTTGTCTGAAAATTTTAGGGGATATTCTGGGCATATCCCAAAGTGATCGTACCGAGTTATTTAAAAATCTATCGAGGGGTTTGGGCGTTACAGCCTATGAAAATTTTGTGAAGTGTGCAGTCTGCATTCCTTGTGAAACGACCTTTTTGCTAAAAGAGACGTAATTCCGGCTCTAATAATGCTAGCAACACGTTCTAACTTGCAGGATAGATGATAAATATTGTCCTTAAGAGATCCACAAAGCGATTTTAAAATCGGACGATAAGTTTTTAAATGGGAATTTTTTTCCTTGCGGAGGGGAGTGATTTCCCATGTTAAACGGTGAAAAAAGCGAAACTTCGGCACTCTTTTGCGGACCATTCGAGAACTTATTATCCGATTGGTCTGCCAATTTTTGACCCGTATATTTTTGAGACCAGCAACAAGATGAGCCATTCCATTTTAAAATCGGTTCATTAGTTCGGGAGCTATGGCCTCCCAAAGTTGCCAAGGCAGAGGTCCGGGAAATACACTTTTCCCGTTTTTTCCCAAACCGCTCGTGCGATTTGTCTGAAAATTTTAGGTGATATTCTGGGCATATCCCAAAGTGATCGTACCGAGTTATTTAAAAATCTATCGAGGGGTTTGGGCGTTACAGGCCATGAAAATTTTGTGAAGTGTGCAGTCTGCATTCCTTGTAAAACGACCTTTTTGCTAAAAGAGACGTAATTCCGGCTCTAATAATGCTAGCAACACGTTCTAACTTGCAGGATAGATGATAAATATTGTCCTTAAGAGATCCACAAAGCGATTTTAAAATCGGACGATACGTTTTTAAATGGGAATTTTTTTCCCGCCGGAGGGGAGTGATTTCCCATGTTAAACGGCGAAAAAAGTCAAACTTTGGCTTTCTTTTGCGGACCATTCGAGAACTTATTATCCGATTGGTCTGCCAATTTTTGTCCCGTATAATTTTGAGATCAGGAACAAGATGAGCCATTCCATTTTAAAATCGGTCCATTAGTTCGGGAGGTATGGCCTCCCAAATTTGCCAAGGCAGAGGTCCGGGAAATCAACTTTTCCCGTTTTTTCCCAAACCGCTCGTACGATTTGTCTGAAAATTTTAGGGGATATTCTGGGCATATCCCAAAGTAATCGTACCGAGGTATTTAAAAATCTATCGAGGGGTTTGGATTTTCCCATTTGGGCCCATGTTAAAATTGGGACCCGTGAATGCACTGAAATTTGGTTGATTCCCGTTTCTCCCAAACCACTCCTACGATTTGTCTGAAAATTGCTGTGCATATTCTCTGCATATCCAAGATTAATCGTACCAAGCGATTTTAAAATCCATCGAGGGGTTTGGGAGTTACAGCCTACGAAAGTTACGAAAATGTGCAAATCGTCTCCATTCCTCGTGAAACGCACGTTTTTCGCATTTTTCCTAAAAGAGACGTAATTCCGGCTCTAATAATGCTAGCAACACGTTCTAACTTGCAGGATAGATGTTTTGTCTCGTTCTAAAGAGATCCACAAAGGGATTTTAAAATCCATCGAGTGGTTTTTGAGTTAGAGCAAATCAACCAAAATTTGGTTGATTCCCATTTTCTCCCAAACCACTCCTACGATTTGTCTGAAAATTGCTCTGCATATCCTCTGTATATCAATCATTAATCGTACCAAGCGATTTTAAAATCCATCGAGGGGTTTGGGAGTTACAGCCTACGAAAGTTGGAAAGTGTGCAAATCGTCTCCATTCGTCGTGAAACGCACGTTTTTCGCATTTTTCCTAAAAGAGACGTAATTCCGGCTCTAATAATGCTAGCAACACGTTCTAACTTGTAGGATAGATGTTTTGTCTCGTTCTAAAGAGATCCACAAAGGGATTTTAAAATCCATCGAGTGGTTTTTGAGTTAGAGCAAATCAACCAAAATTTGGTTGATTCCCAGTTTCTCCCAAACCACTCCTACGATTTGTCTGAAAATTGCTGTGCATATTCTCTGTATATCCAAGATTAATCGTACAAAGTGATTTTAAAATCCATCGAGGGGTTTTTGATTTAGAGCATACCACTTTTTTCCCCCCGGACTGCACTGAAATTTGGTTGATTCCCATTTTCTCCCAAACCACTCCTACGATTTGTCTGAAAATTTTAGGGGATATTCTGGGCATATCCCAAAGTAATCGTACCGAGTTATTTAAAAATCTATCGAGGGGTTTGGGCGTTACAGCCTATGAAAATTTTGTGAAGTGTGCAGTCTGCATTCCTTGTGAAACGACCTTTTTGCTAAAAGAGACGTAATTCCGGCTCTAATAATGCTAGCAACACGTTCTAACTTGCAGGATAGATGATAAATATTGTCCTTAAGAGATCCTCAAAGCGATTTTAAAATCGGACGATAAGTTTTTAAATGGGAATTTTTTTCCCGCCGGAGGGGAGTGATTTCCCATGTTAAACGGCGAAAAAAGTCAAACTTTGTCTTTCTTTTGCGGACCATTCGAGAACTTATTATCCGATTGGTCTGCCAATTTTTGACCCGTATATTTTTGAGACCAGCAACAAGATGAGCCATTCCATTTTAAAATCGGTTCATTAGTTCGGGAGCTATGGCCTCCCAAAGTTGCCAAGGCAGAGGTCCGGGAAATACACTTTTCCCGTTTTTTCCCAAACCGCTCGTACGATTTGTCTGAAAATTTTAGGGGATATTCTGGGCATATCCCAAAGTGATCGTACCGAGTTATTTAAAAATCTATCGAGGGGTTTGGGCGTTACAGCCTATGAAAATTTTGTGAAGTGTGCAGTCTGCATTCCTTGTGAAACGACCTTTTTGCTAAAAGAGACGTAATTCCGGCTCTAATAATGCTAGCAACACGTTCTAACTTGCAGGATAGATGATAAATATTGTCCTTAAGAGATCCACAAAGCGATTTTAAAATCGGACGATAAGTTTTTAAATGGGAATTTTTTTCCCGCCGGAGGGGAGTGATTTCCCATGTTAAACGGCGAAAAAAGTCAAACTTTGGCTTTCTTTTGCGGACCATTCGAGAACTTATTATCCGATTGGTCTGCCAATTTTTGACCCGTATATTTTTGAGACCAGCAACAAGATGAACCATTCCATTTTAAAATCGGTTCATTAGTTCGGGAGCTATGGCCTCCCAAAGTTGCCAAGGCAGAGGTCCGGGAAATACACTTTTCCCGTTTTTTCCCAAACCGCTCGTACGATTTGTCTGAAAATTTTAGGGGATATTCTGGGCATATCCCAAAGTGATCGTACCGAGTTATTTAAAAATCTATCGAGGGGTTTGGGCGTTACAGCCTATGAAAATTTTGTGAAGTGTGCAGTCTGCATTCCTTGTGAAACGACCTTTTTGCTAAAAGAGACGTAATTCCGGCTCTAATAATGCTAGCAACACGTTCTAACTTGCAGGATAGATGATAAATATTGTCCTTAAGAGATCCACAAAGCGATTTTAAAATCGGACGATAAGTTTTTAAATGGGAATTTTTTTCCCGCCGGAGGGGAGTGATTTCCCATGTTAAACGGCGAAAAAAGTCAAACTTTGGCTTTCTTTTGAGGACCATTCGAGAACTTATTATCCGATTGGTCTGCCAATTTTTGACCCGTATATTTTTGAGACCAGCAACAAGATGAGCCATTCCATTTTAAAATCGGTTCATTAGTTCGGGAGCTATGGCCTCCCAAAGTTGCCAAGGCAGAGGTCCGGGAAATACACTTTTCCCGTTTTTTCCCAAACCGCTCGTACGATTTGTCTGAAAATTTTAGGGGATATTCTGGGCATATCCCAAAGTGATCGTACCGAGTTATTTAAAAATCTATCGAGGGGTTTGGGCGTTACAGCCTATGAAAATTTTGTGAAGTGTGCAGTCTGCATTCCTTGTGAAACGACCTTTTTGCTAAAAGAGACGTAATTCCGGCTCTAATAATGCTAGCAACACGTTCTAACTTGCAGGATAGATGATAAATATTGTCCTTAAGAGATCCACAAAGCGATTTTAAAATCGGACGATACGTTTTTAAATGGGAATTTTTTTCCCGCCGGAGGGGAGTGATTTCCCATGTTAAACGGCGAAAAAAGTCAAACTTTGGCTTTCTTTTGCGGACCATTCGAGAACTTATTATCCGATTGGTCTGCCAATTTTTGACCCGTATATTTTTGAGACCAGCAACAAGATGAACCATTCCATTTTAAAATCGGTTCATTAGTTCGGGAGCTATGGCCTCCCAAAGTTGCCAAGGCAGAGGTCCGGGAAATACACTTTTCCCGTTTTTTCCCAAACCGCTCGTACGATTTGTCTGAAAATTTTAGGGGATATTCTGGGCATATCCCAAAGTGATCGTACCGAGTTATTTAAAAATCTATCGAGGGGTTTGGGCGTTACAGCCTATGAAAATTTTGTGAAGTGTGCAGTCTGCATTCCTTGTGAAACGACCTTTTTGCTAAAAGAGACGTAATTCCGGCTCTAATAATGCTAGCAACACGTTCTAACTTGCAGGATAGATGATAAATATTGTCCTTAAGAGATCCACAAAGCGATTTTAAAATCGGACGATAAGTTTTTAAATGGGAATTTTTTTCCTTGCGGAGGGGAGTGATTTCCCATGTTAAACGGTGAAAAAAGCGAAACTTCGGCACTCTTTTGCGGACCATTCGAGAACTTATTATCCGATTGGTCTGCCAATTTTTGACCCGTATATTTTTGAGACCAGCAACAAGATGAGCCATTCCATTTTAAAATCGGTTCATTAGTTCGGGAGCTATGGCCTCCCAAAGTTGCCAAGGCAGAGGTCCGGGAAATACACTTTTCCCGTTTTTTCCCAAACCGCTCGTGCGATTTGTCTGAAAATTTTAGGTGATATTCTGGGCATATCCCAAAGTGATCGTACCGAGTTATTTAAAAATCTATCGAGGGGTTTGGGCGTTACAGGCCATGAAAATTTTGTGAAGTGTGCAGTCTGCATTCCTTGTTAAACGACCTTTTTGCTAAAAGAGACGTAATTCCGGCTCTAATAATGCTAGCAACACGTTCTAACTTGCAGGATAGATGATAAATATTGTCCTTAAGAGATCCACAAAGCGATTTTAAAATCGGACGATACGTTTTTAAATGGGAATTTTTTTCCCGCCGGAGGGGAGTGATTTCCCATGTTAAACGGCGAAAAAAGTCAAACTTTGGCTTTCTTTTGCGGACCATTCGAGAACTTATTATCCGATTGGTCTGCCAATTTTTGACCCGTATATTTTTGAGACCAGCAACAAGATGAACCATTCCATTTTAAAATCGGTTCATTAGTTCGGGAGCTATGGCCTCCCAAAGTTGCCAAGGCAGAGGTCCGGGAAATACACTTTTCCCGTTTTTTCCCAAACCGCTCGTACGATTTGTCTGAAAATTTTAGGGGATATTCTGGGCATATCCCAAAGTGATCGTACCGAGTTATTTAAAAATCTATCGAGGGGTTTGGGCGTTACAGCCTATGAAAATTTTGTGAAGTGTGCAGTCTGCATTCCTTGTGAAACGACCTTTTTGCTAAAAGAGACGTAATTCCGGCTCTAATAATGCTAGCAACACGTTCTAACTTGCAGGATAGATGATAAATATTGTCCTTAAGAGATCCACAAAGCGATTTTAAAATCGGACGATAAGTTTTTAAATGGGAATTTTTTTCCTTGCGGAGGGG
>CAKOFA010000290.1:0-27716 GCA_933210815.1 Meta bourneti | reverse complement strand
GTTTGATGGTCCTAGGAGGCTTTTTTGTTTCCAAAACGACGATTTAAAAAAATCGCTTTCCAACATAGCGATAACTACGACCCAAGTTGATATATGAAGTTGGTTCAGGTGGTTCCTGGGTCCCTGAGGGATTCCCTACCGAACGGCCCAGTCGAAATTTCCCCTAGCGGCAGTTTTCAATTATAGACAGTTGAGATATCGATGATTTCCTGTTAACACCTAAACTTAGCGATTACTCCGACCCAAGTTGAGATATGAAGATGGTTCAAGTGGTTCCTGAAAGCCAGATGAATTCCCTAGCGAATGGCCGAGTCGAAATTCCCCTAGCGGCAGTTTTAAGGGTGTCAAGTTTGATGGTCCTAGGAGGCTTTTTTGTTTCCAAAACGACGATTTAAAAAAATCGCTTTCCAACATAGCGATAACTACGACCCAAGTTGATATATGAAGTTGGTTCAGGTGGTTCCTGGGTCCCTGAGGGATTCCCTACCGAACGGCCCAGTCGAAATTTCCCCTAGCGGCAGTTTTCAATTATAGACAGTTGAGATATCGATGATTTCCTGTTAACACCTAAACTTAGCGATTACTCCGACCCAAGTTGAGATATGAAGATGGTTCAAGTGGTTCCTGAAAGCCAGATGAATTCCCTAGCGAATGGCCGAGTCGAAATTCCCCTAGCGGCAGTTTTAAGGGTGTCAAGTTTGATGGTCCTAGGAGGCTTTTTTGTTTCCAAAACGACGATTTAAAAAAATCGCTTTCCAACATAGCGATAACTACGACCCAAGTTGATATATGAAGTTGGTTCAGGTGGTTCCTGGGTCCCTGAGGGATTCCCTACCGAACGGCCCAGTCGAAATTTCCCCTAGCGGCAGTTTTCAATTATAGACAGTTGAGATATCGATGATTTCCTGTTAACACCTAAACTTAGCGATTACTCCGACCCAAGTTGAGATATGAAGATGGTTCAAGTGGTTCCTGAAAGCCAGATGAATTCCCTAGCGAATGGCCGAGTCGAAATTCCCCTAGCGGCAGTTTTAAGGGTGTCAAGTTTGATGGTCCTAGGAGGCTTTTTTGTTTCCAAAACGACGATTTAAAAAAATCGCTTTCCAACATAGCGATAACTACGACCCAAGTTGATATATGAAGTTGGTTCAGGTGGTTCCTGGGTCCCTGAGGGATTCCCTACCGAACGGCCCAGTCGAAATTTCCCCTAGCGGCAGTTTTCAATTATAGACAGTTGAGATATCGATGATTTCCTGTTAACACCTAAACTTAGCGATTACTCCGACCCAAGTTGAGATATGAAGATGGTTCAAGTGGTTCCTGAAAGCCAGATGAATTCCCTAGCGAATGGCCGAGTCGAAATTCCCCTAGCGGCAGTTTTAAGGGTGTCAAGTTTGATGGTCCTAGGAGGCTTTTTTGTTTCCAAAACGACGATTTAAAAAAATCGCTTTCCAACATAGCGATAACTACGACCCAAGTTGATATATGAAGTTGGTTCAGGTGGTTCCTGGGTCCCTGAGGGATTCCCTACCGAACGGCCCAGTCGAAATTTCCCCTAGCGGCAGTTTTCAATTATAGACAGTTGAGATATCGATGATTTCCTGTTAACACCTAAACTTAGCGATTACTCCGACCCAAGTTGAGATATGAAGATGGTTCAAGTGGTTCCTGAAAGCCAGATGAATTCCCTAGCGAATGGCCGAGTCGAAATTCCCCTAGCGGCAGTTTTAAGGGTGTCAAGTTTGATGGTCCTAGGAGGCTTTTTTGTTTCCAAAACGACGATTTAAAAAAATCGCTTTCCAACATAGCGATAACTACGACCCAAGTTGATATATGAAGTTGGTTCAGGTGGTTCCTGGGTCCCTGAGGGATTCCCTACCGAACGGCCCAGTCGAAATTTCCCCTAGCGGCAGTTTTCAATTATAGACAGTTGAGATATCGATGATTTCCTGTTAACACCTAAACTTAGCGATTACTCCGACCCAAGTTGAGATATGAAGATGGTTCAAGTGGTTCCTGAAAGCCAGATGAATTCCCTAGCGAATGGCCGAGTCGAAATTCCCCTAGCGGCAGTTTTAAGGGTGTCAAGTTTGATGGTCCTAGGAGGCTTTTTTGTTTCCAAAACGACGATTTAAAAAAATCGCTTTCCAACATAGCGATAACTACGACCCAAGTTGATATATGAAGTTGGTTCAGGTGGTTCCTGGGTCCCTGAGGGATTCCCTACCGAACGGCCCAGTCGAAATTTCCCCTAGCGGCAGTTTTCAATTATAGACAGTTGAGATATCGATGATTTCCTGTTAACACCTAAACTTAGCGATTACTCCGACCCAAGTTGAGATATGAAGATGGTTCAAGTGGTTCCTGAAAGCCAGATGAATTCCCTAGCGAATGGCCGAGTCGAAATTCCCCTAGCGGCAGTTTTAAGGGTGTCAAGTTTGATGGTCCTAGGAGGCTTTTTTGTTTCCAAAACGACGATTTAAAAAAATCGCTTTCCAACATAGCGATAACTACGACCCAAGTTGATATATGAAGTTGGTTCAGGTGGTTCCTGGGTCCCTGAGGGATTCCCTACCGAACGGCCCAGTCGAAATTTCCCCTAGCGGCAGTTTTCAATTATAGACAGTTGAGATATCGATGATTTCCTGTTAACACCTAAACTTAGCGATTACTCCGACCCAAGTTGAGATATGAAGATGGTTCAAGTGGTTCCTGAAAGCCAGATGAATTCCCTAGCGAATGGCCGAGTCGAAATTCCCCTAGCGGCAGTTTTAAGGGTGTCAAGTTTGATGGTCCTAGGAGGCTTTTTTGTTTCCAAAACGACGATTTAAAAAAATCGCTTTCCAACATAGCGATAACTACGACCCAAGTTGATATATGAAGTTGGTTCAGGTGGTTCCTGGGTCCCTGAGGGATTCCCTACCGAACGGCCCAGTCGAAATTTCCCCTAGCGGCAGTTTTCAATTATAGACAGTTGAGATATCGATGATTTCCTGTTAACACCTAAACTTAGCGATTACTCCGACCCAAGTTGAGATATGAAGATGGTTCAAGTGGTTCCTGAAAGCCAGATGAATTCCCTAGCGAATGGCCGAGTCGAAATTCCCCTAGCGGCAGTTTTAAGGGTGTCAAGTTTGATGGTCCTAGGAGGCTTTTTTGTTTCCAAAACGACGATTTAAAAAAATCGCTTTCCAACATAGCGATAACTACGACCCAAGTTGATATATGAAGTTGGTTCAGGTGGTTCCTGGGTCCCTGAGGGATTCCCTACCGAACGGCCCAGTCGAAATTTCCCCTAGCGGCAGTTTTCAATTATAGACAGTTGAGATATCGATGATTTCCTGTTAACACCTAAACTTAGCGATTACTCCGACCCAAGTTGAGATATGAAGATGGTTCAAGTGGTTCCTGAAAGCCAGATGAATTCCCTAGCGAATGGCCGAGTCGAAATTCCCCTAGCGGCAGTTTTAAGGGTGTCAAGTTTGATGGTCCTAGGAGGCTTTTTTGTTTCCAAAACGACGATTTAAAAAAATCGCTTTCCAACATAGCGATAACTACGACCCAAGTTGATATATGAAGTTGGTTCAGGTGGTTCCTGGGTCCCTGAGGGATTCCCTACCGAACGGCCCAGTCGAAATTTCCCCTAGCGGCAGTTTTCAATTATAGACAGTTGAGATATCGATGATTTCCTGTTAACACCTAAACTTAGCGATTACTCCGACCCAAGTTGAGATATGAAGATGGTTCAAGTGGTTCCTGAAAGCCAGATGAATTCCCTAGCGAATGGCCGAGTCGAAATTCCCCTAGCGGCAGTTTTAAGGGTGTCAAGTTTGATGGTCCTAGGAGGCTTTTTTGTTTCCAAAACGACGATTTAAAAAAATCGCTTTCCAACATAGCGATAACTACGACCCAAGTTGATATATGAAGTTGGTTCAGGTGGTTCCTGGGTCCCTGAGGGATTCCCTACCGAACGGCCCAGTCGAAATTTCCCCTAGCGGCAGTTTTCAATTATAGACAGTTGAGATATCGATGATTTCCTGTTAACACCTAAACTTAGCGATTACTCCGACCCAAGTTGAGATATGAAGATGGTTCAAGTGGTTCCTGAAAGCCAGATGAATTCCCTAGCGAATGGCCGAGTCGAAATTCCCCTAGCGGCAGTTTTAAGGGTGTCAAGTTTGATGGTCCTAGGAGGCTTTTTTGTTTCCAAAACGACGATTTAAAAAAATCGCTTTCCAACATAGCGATAACTACGACCCAAGTTGATATATGAAGTTGGTTCAGGTGGTTCCTGGGTCCCTGAGGGATTCCCTACCGAACGGCCCAGTCGAAATTTCCCCTAGCGGCAGTTTTCAATTATAGACAGTTGAGATATCGATGATTTCCTGTTAACACCTAAACTTAGCGATTACTCCGACCCAAGTTGAGATATGAAGATGGTTCAAGTGGTTCCTGAAAGCCAGATGAATTCCCTAGCGAATGGCCGAGTCGAAATTCCCCTAGCGGCAGTTTTAAGGGTGTCAAGTTTGATGGTCCTAGGAGGCTTTTTTGTTTCCAAAACGACGATTTAAAAAAATCGCTTTCCAACATAGCGATAACTACGACCCAAGTTGATATATGAAGTTGGTTCAGGTGGTTCCTGGGTCCCTGAGGGATTCCCTACCGAACGGCCCAGTCGAAATTTCCCCTAGCGGCAGTTTTCAATTATAGACAGTTGAGATATCGATGATTTCCTGTTAACACCTAAACTTAGCGATTACTCCGACCCAAGTTGAGATATGAAGATGGTTCAAGTGGTTCCTGAAAGCCAGATGAATTCCCTAGCGAATGGCCGAGTCGAAATTCCCCTAGCGGCAGTTTTAAGGGTGTCAAGTTTGATGGTCCTAGGAGGCTTTTTTGTTTCCAAAACGACGATTTAAAAAAATCGCTTTCCAACATAGCGATAACTACGACCCAAGTTGATATATGAAGTTGGTTCAGGTGGTTCCTGGGTCCCTGAGGGATTCCCTACCGAACGGCCCAGTCGAAATTTCCCCTAGCGGCAGTTTTCAATTATAGACAGTTGAGATATCGATGATTTCCTGTTAACACCTAAACTTAGCGATTACTCCGACCCAAGTTGAGATATGAAGATGGTTCAAGTGGTTCCTGAAAGCCAGATGAATTCCCTAGCGAATGGCCGAGTCGAAATTCCCCTAGCGGCAGTTTTAAGGGTGTCAAGTTTGATGGTCCTAGGAGGCTTTTTTGTTTCCAAAACGACGATTTAAAAAAATCGCTTTCCAACATAGCGATAACTACGACCCAAGTTGATATATGAAGTTGGTTCAGGTGGTTCCTGGGTCCCTGAGGGATTCCCTACCGAACGGCCCAGTCGAAATTTCCCCTAGCGGCAGTTTTCAATTATAGACAGTTGAGATATCGATGATTTCCTGTTAACACCTAAACTTAGCGATTACTCCGACCCAAGTTGAGATATGAAGATGGTTCAAGTGGTTCCTGAAAGCCAGATGAATTCCCTAGCGAATGGCCGAGTCGAAATTCCCCTAGCGGCAGTTTTAAGGGTGTCAAGTTTGATGGTCCTAGGAGGCTTTTTTGTTTCCAAAACGACGATTTAAAAAAATCGCTTTCCAACATAGCGATAACTACGACCCAAGTTGATATATGAAGTTGGTTCAGGTGGTTCCTGGGTCCCTGAGGGATTCCCTACCGAACGGCCCAGTCGAAATTTCCCCTAGCGGCAGTTTTCAATTATAGACAGTTGAGATATCGATGATTTCCTGTTAACACCTAAACTTAGCGATTACTCCGACCCAAGTTGAGATATGAAGATGGTTCAAGTGGTTCCTGAAAGCCAGATGAATTCCCTAGCGAATGGCCGAGTCGAAATTCCCCTAGCGGCAGTTTTAAGGGTGTCAAGTTTGATGGTCCTAGGAGGCTTTTTTGTTTCCAAAACGACGATTTAAAAAAATCGCTTTCCAACATAGCGATAACTACGACCCAAGTTGATATATGAAGTTGGTTCAGGTGGTTCCTGGGTCCCTGAGGGATTCCCTACCGAACGGCCCAGTCGAAATTTCCCCTAGCGGCAGTTTTCAATTATAGACAGTTGAGATATCGATGATTTCCTGTTAACACCTAAACTTAGCGATTACTCCGACCCAAGTTGAGATATGAAGATGGTTCAAGTGGTTCCTGAAAGCCAGATGAATTCCCTAGCGAATGGCCGAGTCGAAATTCCCCTAGCGGCAGTTTTAAGGGTGTCAAGTTTGATGGTCCTAGGAGGCTTTTTTGTTTCCAAAACGACGATTTAAAAAAATCGCTTTCCAACATAGCGATAACTACGACCCAAGTTGATATATGAAGTTGGTTCAGGTGGTTCCTGGGTCCCTGAGGGATTCCCTACCGAACGGCCCAGTCGAAATTTCCCCTAGCGGCAGTTTTCAATTATAGACAGTTGAGATATCGATGATTTCCTGTTAACACCTAAACTTAGCGATTACTCCGACCCAAGTTGAGATATGAAGATGGTTCAAGTGGTTCCTGAAAGCCAGATGAATTCCCTAGCGAATGGCCGAGTCGAAATTCCCCTAGCGGCAGTTTTAAGGGTGTCAAGTTTGATGGTCCTAGGAGGCTTTTTTGTTTCCAAAACGACGATTTAAAAAAATCGCTTTCCAACATAGCGATAACTACGACCCAAGTTGATATATGAAGTTGGTTCAGGTGGTTCCTGGGTCCCTGAGGGATTCCCTACCGAACGGCCCAGTCGAAATTTCCCCTAGCGGCAGTTTTCAATTATAGACAGTTGAGATATCGATGATTTCCTGTTAACACCTAAACTTAGCGATTACTCCGACCCAAGTTGAGATATGAAGATGGTTCAAGTGGTTCCTGAAAGCCAGATGAATTCCCTAGCGAATGGCCGAGTCGAAATTCCCCTAGCGGCAGTTTTAAGGGTGTCAAGTTTGATGGTCCTAGGAGGCTTTTTTGTTTCCAAAACGACGATTTAAAAAAATCGCTTTCCAACATAGCGATAACTACGACCCAAGTTGATATATGAAGTTGGTTCAGGTGGTTCCTGGGTCCCTGAGGGATTCCCTACCGAACGGCCCAGTCGAAATTTCCCCTAGCGGCAGTTTTCAATTATAGACAGTTGAGATATCGATGATTTCCTGTTAACACCTAAACTTAGCGATTACTCCGACCCAAGTTGAGATATGAAGATGGTTCAAGTGGTTCCTGAAAGCCAGATGAATTCCCTAGCGAATGGCCGAGTCGAAATTCCCCTAGCGGCAGTTTTAAGGGTGTCAAGTTTGATGGTCCTAGGAGGCTTTTTTGTTTCCAAAACGACGATTTAAAAAAATCGCTTTCCAACATAGCGATAACTACGACCCAAGTTGATATATGAAGTTGGTTCAGGTGGTTCCTGGGTCCCTGAGGGATTCCCTACCGAACGGCCCAGTCGAAATTTCCCCTAGCGGCAGTTTTCAATTATAGACAGTTGAGATATCGATGATTTCCTGTTAACACCTAAACTTAGCGATTACTCCGACCCAAGTTGAGATATGAAGATGGTTCAAGTGGTTCCTGAAAGCCAGATGAATTCCCTAGCGAATGGCCGAGTCGAAATTCCCCTAGCGGCAGTTTTAAGGGTGTCAAGTTTGATGGTCCTAGGAGGCTTTTTTGTTTCCAAAACGACGATTTAAAAAAATCGCTTTCCAACATAGCGATAACTACGACCCAAGTTGATATATGAAGTTGGTTCAGGTGGTTCCTGGGTCCCTGAGGGATTCCCTACCGAACGGCCCAGTCGAAATTTCCCCTAGCGGCAGTTTTCAATTATAGACAGTTGAGATATCGATGATTTCCTGTTAACACCTAAACTTAGCGATTACTCCGACCCAAGTTGAGATATGAAGATGGTTCAAGTGGTTCCTGAAAGCCAGATGAATTCCCTAGCGAATGGCCGAGTCGAAATTCCCCTAGCGGCAGTTTTAAGGGTGTCAAGTTTGATGGTCCTAGGAGGCTTTTTTGTTTCCAAAACGACGATTTAAAAAAATCGCTTTCCAACATAGCGATAACTACGACCCAAGTTGATATATGAAGTTGGTTCAGGTGGTTCCTGGGTCCCTGAGGGATTCCCTACCGAACGGCCCAGTCGAAATTTCCCCTAGCGGCAGTTTTCAATTATAGACAGTTGAGATATCGATGATTTCCTGTTAACACCTAAACTTAGCGATTACTCCGACCCAAGTTGAGATATGAAGATGGTTCAAGTGGTTCCTGAAAGCCAGATGAATTCCCTAGCGAATGGCCGAGTCGAAATTCCCCTAGCGGCAGTTTTAAGGGTGTCAAGTTTGATGGTCCTAGGAGGCTTTTTTGTTTCCAAAACGACGATTTAAAAAAATCGCTTTCCAACATAGCGATAACTACGACCCAAGTTGATATATGAAGTTGGTTCAGGTGGTTCCTGGGTCCCTGAGGGATTCCCTACCGAACGGCCCAGTCGAAATTTCCCCTAGCGGCAGTTTTCAATTATAGACAGTTGAGATATCGATGATTTCCTGTTAACACCTAAACTTAGCGATTACTCCGACCCAAGTTGAGATATGAAGATGGTTCAAGTGGTTCCTGAAAGCCAGATGAATTCCCTAGCGAATGGCCGAGTCGAAATTCCCCTAGCGGCAGTTTTAAGGGTGTCAAGTTTGATGGTCCTAGGAGGCTTTTTTGTTTCCAAAACGACGATTTAAAAAAATCGCTTTCCAACATAGCGATAACTACGACCCAAGTTGATATATGAAGTTGGTTCAGGTGGTTCCTGGGTCCCTGAGGGATTCCCTACCGAACGGCCCAGTCGAAATTTCCCCTAGCGGCAGTTTTCAATTATAGACAGTTGAGATATCGATGATTTCCTGTTAACACCTAAACTTAGCGATTACTCCGACCCAAGTTGAGATATGAAGATGGTTCAAGTGGTTCCTGAAAGCCAGATGAATTCCCTAGCGAATGGCCGAGTCGAAATTCCCCTAGCGGCAGTTTTAAGGGTGTCAAGTTTGATGGTCCTAGGAGGCTTTTTTGTTTCCAAAACGACGATTTAAAAAAATCGCTTTCCAACATAGCGATAACTACGACCCAAGTTGATATATGAAGTTGGTTCAGGTGGTTCCTGGGTCCCTGAGGGATTCCCTACCGAACGGCCCAGTCGAAATTTCCCCTAGCGGCAGTTTTCAATTATAGACAGTTGAGATATCGATGATTTCCTGTTAACACCTAAACTTAGCGATTACTCCGACCCAAGTTGAGATATGAAGATGGTTCAAGTGGTTCCTGAAAGCCAGATGAATTCCCTAGCGAATGGCCGAGTCGAAATTCCCCTAGCGGCAGTTTTAAGGGTGTCAAGTTTGATGGTCCTAGGAGGCTTTTTTGTTTCCAAAACGACGATTTAAAAAAATCGCTTTCCAACATAGCGATAACTACGACCCAAGTTGATATATGAAGTTGGTTCAGGTGGTTCCTGGGTCCCTGAGGGATTCCCTACCGAACGGCCCAGTCGAAATTTCCCCTAGCGGCAGTTTTCAATTATAGACAGTTGAGATATCGATGATTTCCTGTTAACACCTAAACTTAGCGATTACTCCGACCCAAGTTGAGATATGAAGATGGTTCAAGTGGTTCCTGAAAGCCAGATGAATTCCCTAGCGAATGGCCGAGTCGAAATTCCCCTAGCGGCAGTTTTAAGGGTGTCAAGTTTGATGGTCCTAGGAGGCTTTTTTGTTTCCAAAACGACGATTTAAAAAAATCGCTTTCCAACATAGCGATAACTACGACCCAAGTTGATATATGAAGTTGGTTCAGGTGGTTCCTGGGTCCCTGAGGGATTCCCTACCGAACGGCCCAGTCGAAATTTCCCCTAGCGGCAGTTTTCAATTATAGACAGTTGAGATATCGATGATTTCCTGTTAACACCTAAACTTAGCGATTACTCCGACCCAAGTTGAGATATGAAGATGGTTCAAGTGGTTCCTGAAAGCCAGATGAATTCCCTAGCGAATGGCCGAGTCGAAATTCCCCTAGCGGCAGTTTTAAGGGTGTCAAGTTTGATGGTCCTAGGAGGCTTTTTTGTTTCCAAAACGACGATTTAAAAAAATCGCTTTCCAACATAGCGATAACTACGACCCAAGTTGATATATGAAGTTGGTTCAGGTGGTTCCTGGGTCCCTGAGGGATTCCCTACCGAACGGCCCAGTCGAAATTTCCCCTAGCGGCAGTTTTCAATTATAGACAGTTGAGATATCGATGATTTCCTGTTAACACCTAAACTTAGCGATTACTCCGACCCAAGTTGAGATATGAAGATGGTTCAAGTGGTTCCTGAAAGCCAGATGAATTCCCTAGCGAATGGCCGAGTCGAAATTCCCCTAGCGGCAGTTTTAAGGGTGTCAAGTTTGATGGTCCTAGGAGGCTTTTTTGTTTCCAAAACGACGATTTAAAAAAATCGCTTTCCAACATAGCGATAACTACGACCCAAGTTGATATATGAAGTTGGTTCAGGTGGTTCCTGGGTCCCTGAGGGATTCCCTACCGAACGGCCCAGTCGAAATTTCCCCTAGCGGCAGTTTTCAATTATAGACAGTTGAGATATCGATGATTTCCTGTTAACACCTAAACTTAGCGATTACTCCGACCCAAGTTGAGATATGAAGATGGTTCAAGTGGTTCCTGAAAGCCAGATGAATTCCCTAGCGAATGGCCGAGTCGAAATTCCCCTAGCGGCAGTTTTAAGGGTGTCAAGTTTGATGGTCCTAGGAGGCTTTTTTGTTTCCAAAACGACGATTTAAAAAAATCGCTTTCCAACATAGCGATAACTACGACCCAAGTTGATATATGAAGTTGGTTCAGGTGGTTCCTGGGTCCCTGAGGGATTCCCTACCGAACGGCCCAGTCGAAATTTCCCCTAGCGGCAGTTTTCAATTATAGACAGTTGAGATATCGATGATTTCCTGTTAACACCTAAACTTAGCGATTACTCCGACCCAAGTTGAGATATGAAGATGGTTCAAGTGGTTCCTGAAAGCCAGATGAATTCCCTAGCGAATGGCCGAGTCGAAATTCCCCTAGCGGCAGTTTTAAGGGTGTCAAGTTTGATGGTCCTAGGAGGCTTTTTTGTTTCCAAAACGACGATTTAAAAAAATCGCTTTCCAACATAGCGATAACTACGACCCAAGTTGATATATGAAGTTGGTTCAGGTGGTTCCTGGGTCCCTGAGGGATTCCCTACCGAACGGCCCAGTCGAAATTTCCCCTAGCGGCAGTTTTCAATTATAGACAGTTGAGATATCGATGATTTCCTGTTAACACCTAAACTTAGCGATTACTCCGACCCAAGTTGAGATATGAAGATGGTTCAAGTGGTTCCTGAAAGCCAGATGAATTCCCTAGCGAATGGCCGAGTCGAAATTCCCCTAGCGGCAGTTTTAAGGGTGTCAAGTTTGATGGTCCTAGGAGGCTTTTTTGTTTCCAAAACGACGATTTAAAAAAATCGCTTTCCAACATAGCGATAACTACGACCCAAGTTGATATATGAAGTTGGTTCAGGTGGTTCCTGGGTCCCTGAGGGATTCCCTACCGAACGGCCCAGTCGAAATTTCCCCTAGCGGCAGTTTTCAATTATAGACAGTTGAGATATCGATGATTTCCTGTTAACACCTAAACTTAGCGATTACTCCGACCCAAGTTGAGATATGAAGATGGTTCAAGTGGTTCCTGAAAGCCAGATGAATTCCCTAGCGAATGGCCGAGTCGAAATTCCCCTAGCGGCAGTTTTAAGGGTGTCAAGTTTGATGGTCCTAGGAGGCTTTTTTGTTTCCAAAACGACGATTTAAAAAAATCGCTTTCCAACATAGCGATAACTACGACCCAAGTTGATATATGAAGTTGGTTCAGGTGGTTCCTGGGTCCCTGAGGGATTCCCTACCGAACGGCCCAGTCGAAATTTCCCCTAGCGGCAGTTTTCAATTATAGACAGTTGAGATATCGATGATTTCCTGTTAACACCTAAACTTAGCGATTACTCCGACCCAAGTTGAGATATGAAGATGGTTCAAGTGGTTCCTGAAAGCCAGATGAATTCCCTAGCGAATGGCCGAGTCGAAATTCCCCTAGCGGCAGTTTTAAGGGTGTCAAGTTTGATGGTCCTAGGAGGCTTTTTTGTTTCCAAAACGACGATTTAAAAAAATCGCTTTCCAACATAGCGATAACTACGACCCAAGTTGATATATGAAGTTGGTTCAGGTGGTTCCTGGGTCCCTGAGGGATTCCCTACCGAACGGCCCAGTCGAAATTTCCCCTAGCGGCAGTTTTCAATTATAGACAGTTGAGATATCGATGATTTCCTGTTAACACCTAAACTTAGCGATTACTCCGACCCAAGTTGAGATATGAAGATGGTTCAAGTGGTTCCTGAAAGCCAGATGAATTCCCTAGCGAATGGCCGAGTCGAAATTCCCCTAGCGGCAGTTTTAAGGGTGTCAAGTTTGATGGTCCTAGGAGGCTTTTTTGTTTCCAAAACGACGATTTAAAAAAATCGCTTTCCAACATAGCGATAACTACGACCCAAGTTGATATATGAAGTTGGTTCAGGTGGTTCCTGGGTCCCTGAGGGATTCCCTACCGAACGGCCCAGTCGAAATTTCCCCTAGCGGCAGTTTTCAATTATAGACAGTTGAGATATCGATGATTTCCTGTTAACACCTAAACTTAGCGATTACTCCGACCCAAGTTGAGATATGAAGATGGTTCAAGTGGTTCCTGAAAGCCAGATGAATTCCCTAGCGAATGGCCGAGTCGAAATTCCCCTAGCGGCAGTTTTAAGGGTGTCAAGTTTGATGGTCCTAGGAGGCTTTTTTGTTTCCAAAACGACGATTTAAAAAAATCGCTTTCCAACATAGCGATAACTACGACCCAAGTTGATATATGAAGTTGGTTCAGGTGGTTCCTGGGTCCCTGAGGGATTCCCTACCGAACGGCCCAGTCGAAATTTCCCCTAGCGGCAGTTTTCAATTATAGACAGTTGAGATATCGATGATTTCCTGTTAACACCTAAACTTAGCGATTACTCCGACCCAAGTTGAGATATGAAGATGGTTCAAGTGGTTCCTGAAAGCCAGATGAATTCCCTAGCGAATGGCCGAGTCGAAATTCCCCTAGCGGCAGTTTTAAGGGTGTCAAGTTTGATGGTCCTAGGAGGCTTTTTTGTTTCCAAAACGACGATTTAAAAAAATCGCTTTCCAACATAGCGATAACTACGACCCAAGTTGATATATGAAGTTGGTTCAGGTGGTTCCTGGGTCCCTGAGGGATTCCCTACCGAACGGCCCAGTCGAAATTTCCCCTAGCGGCAGTTTTCAATTATAGACAGTTGAGATATCGATGATTTCCTGTTAACACCTAAACTTAGCGATTACTCCGACCCAAGTTGAGATATGAAGATGGTTCAAGTGGTTCCTGAAAGCCAGATGAATTCCCTAGCGAATGGCCGAGTCGAAATTCCCCTAGCGGCAGTTTTAAGGGTGTCAAGTTTGATGGTCCTAGGAGGCTTTTTTGTTTCCAAAACGACGATTTAAAAAAATCGCTTTCCAACATAGCGATAACTACGACCCAAGTTGATATATGAAGTTGGTTCAGGTGGTTCCTGGGTCCCTGAGGGATTCCCTACCGAACGGCCCAGTCGAAATTTCCCCTAGCGGCAGTTTTCAATTATAGACAGTTGAGATATCGATGATTTCCTGTTAACACCTAAACTTAGCGATTACTCCGACCCAAGTTGAGATATGAAGATGGTTCAAGTGGTTCCTGAAAGCCAGATGAATTCCCTAGCGAATGGCCGAGTCGAAATTCCCCTAGCGGCAGTTTTAAGGGTGTCAAGTTTGATGGTCCTAGGAGGCTTTTTTGTTTCCAAAACGACGATTTAAAAAAATCGCTTTCCAACATAGCGATAACTACGACCCAAGTTGATATATGAAGTTGGTTCAGGTGGTTCCTGGGTCCCTGAGGGATTCCCTACCGAACGGCCCAGTCGAAATTTCCCCTAGCGGCAGTTTTCAATTATAGACAGTTGAGATATCGATGATTTCCTGTTAACACCTAAACTTAGCGATTACTCCGACCCAAGTTGAGATATGAAGATGGTTCAAGTGGTTCCTGAAAGCCAGATGAATTCCCTAGCGAATGGCCGAGTCGAAATTCCCCTAGCGGCAGTTTTAAGGGTGTCAAGTTTGATGGTCCTAGGAGGCTTTTTTGTTTCCAAAACGACGATTTAAAAAAATCGCTTTCCAACATAGCGATAACTACGACCCAAGTTGATATATGAAGTTGGTTCAGGTGGTTCCTGGGTCCCTGAGGGATTCCCTACCGAACGGCCCAGTCGAAATTTCCCCTAGCGGCAGTTTTCAATTATAGACAGTTGAGATATCGATGATTTCCTGTTAACACCTAAACTTAGCGATTACTCCGACCCAAGTTGAGATATGAAGATGGTTCAAGTGGTTCCTGAAAGCCAGATGAATTCCCTAGCGAATGGCCGAGTCGAAATTCCCCTAGCGGCAGTTTTAAGGGTGTCAAGTTTGATGGTCCTAGGAGGCTTTTTTGTTTCCAAAACGACGATTTAAAAAAATCGCTTTCCAACATAGCGATAACTACGACCCAAGTTGATATATGAAGTTGGTTCAGGTGGTTCCTGGGTCCCTGAGGGATTCCCTACCGAACGGCCCAGTCGAAATTTCCCCTAGCGGCAGTTTTCAATTATAGACAGTTGAGATATCGATGATTTCCTGTTAACACCTAAACTTAGCGATTACTCCGACCCAAGTTGAGATATGAAGATGGTTCAAGTGGTTCCTGAAAGCCAGATGAATTCCCTAGCGAATGGCCGAGTCGAAATTCCCCTAGCGGCAGTTTTAAGGGTGTCAAGTTTGATGGTCCTAGGAGGCTTTTTTGTTTCCAAAACGACGATTTAAAAAAATCGCTTTCCAACATAGCGATAACTACGACCCAAGTTGATATATGAAGTTGGTTCAGGTGGTTCCTGGGTCCCTGAGGGATTCCCTACCGAACGGCCCAGTCGAAATTTCCCCTAGCGGCAGTTTTCAATTATAGACAGTTGAGATATCGATGATTTCCTGTTAACACCTAAACTTAGCGATTACTCCGACCCAAGTTGAGATATGAAGATGGTTCAAGTGGTTCCTGAAAGCCAGATGAATTCCCTAGCGAATGGCCGAGTCGAAATTCCCCTAGCGGCAGTTTTAAGGGTGTCAAGTTTGATGGTCCTAGGAGGCTTTTTTGTTTCCAAAACGACGATTTAAAAAAATCGCTTTCCAACATAGCGATAACTACGACCCAAGTTGATATATGAAGTTGGTTCAGGTGGTTCCTGGGTCCCTGAGGGATTCCCTACCGAACGGCCCAGTCGAAATTTCCCCTAGCGGCAGTTTTCAATTATAGACAGTTGAGATATCGATGATTTCCTGTTAACACCTAAACTTAGCGATTACTCCGACCCAAGTTGAGATATGAAGATGGTTCAAGTGGTTCCTGAAAGCCAGATGAATTCCCTAGCGAATGGCCGAGTCGAAATTCCCCTAGCGGCAGTTTTAAGGGTGTCAAGTTTGATGGTCCTAGGAGGCTTTTTTGTTTCCAAAGACGACGATTTAAAAAAATCGCTTTCCAACATAGCGATAACTACGACCCAAGTTGATATATGAAGTTGGTTCAGGTGGTTCCTGGGTCCCTGAGGGATTCCCTACCGAACGGCCCAGTCGAAATTTCCCCTAGCGGCAGTTTTCAATTATAGACAGTTGAGATATCGATGATTTCCTGTTAACACCTAAACTTAGCGATTACTCCGACCCAAGTTGAGATATGAAGATGGTTCAAGTGGTTCCTGAAAGCCAGATGAATTCCCTAGCGAATGGCCGAGTCGAAATTCCCCTAGCGGCAGTTTTAAGGGTGTCAAGTTTGATGGTCCTAGGAGGCTTTTTTGTTTCCAAAACGACGATTTAAAAAAATCGCTTTCCAACATAGCGATAACTACGACCCAAGTTGATATATGAAGTTGGTTCAGGTGGTTCCTGGGTCCCTGAGGGATTCCCTACCGAACGGCCCAGTCGAAATTTCCCCTAGCGGCAGTTTTCAATTATAGACAGTTGAGATATCGATGATTTCCTGTTAACACCTAAACTTAGCGATTACTCCGACCCAAGTTGAGATATGAAGATGGTTCAAGTGGTTCCTGAAAGCCAGATGAATTCCCTAGCGAATGGCCGAGTCGAAATTCCCCTAGCGGCAGTTTTAAGGGTGTCAAGTTTGATGGTCCTAGGAGGCTTTTTTGTTTCCAAAACGACGATTTAAAAAAATCGCTTTCCAACATAGCGATAACTACGACCCAAGTTGATATATGAAGTTGGTTCAGGTGGTTCCTGGGTCCCTGAGGGATTCCCTACCGAACGGCCCAGTCGAAATTTCCCCTAGCGGCAGTTTTCAATTATAGACAGTTGAGATATCGATGATTTCCTGTTAACACCTAAACTTAGCGATTACTCCGACCCAAGTTGAGATATGAAGATGGTTCAAGTGGTTCCTGAAAGCCAGATGAATTCCCTAGCGAATGGCCGAGTCGAAATTCCCCTAGCGGCAGTTTTAAGGGTGTCAAGTTTGATGGTCCTAGGAGGCTTTTTTGTTTCCAAAACGACGATTTAAAAAAATCGCTTTCCAACATAGCGATAACTACGACCCAAGTTGATATATGAAGTTGGTTCAGGTGGTTCCTGGGTCCCTGAGGGATTCCCTACCGAACGGCCCAGTCGAAATTTCCCCTAGCGGCAGTTTTCAATTATAGACAGTTGAGATATCGATGATTTCCTGTTAACACCTAAACTTAGCGATTACTCCGACCCAAGTTGAGATATGAAGATGGTTCAAGTGGTTCCTGAAAGCCAGATGAATTCCCTAGCGAATGGCCGAGTCGAAATTCCCCTAGCGGCAGTTTTAAGGGTGTCAAGTTTGATGGTCCTAGGAGGCTTTTTTGTTTCCAAAACGACGATTTAAAAAAATCGCTTTCCAACATAGCGATAACTACGACCCAAGTTGATATATGAAGTTGGTTCAGGTGGTTCCTGGGTCCCTGAGGGATTCCCTACCGAACGGCCCAGTCGAAATTTCCCCTAGCGGCAGTTTTCAATTATAGACAGTTGAGATATCGATGATTTCCTGTTAACACCTAAACTTAGCGATTACTCCGACCCAAGTTGAGATATGAAGATGGTTCAAGTGGTTCCTGAAAGCCAGATGAATTCCCTAGCGAATGGCCGAGTCGAAATTCCCCTAGCGGCAGTTTTAAGGGTGTCAAGTTTGATGGTCCTAGGAGGCTTTTTTGTTTCCAAAACGACGATTTAAAAAAATCGCTTTCCAACATAGCGATAACTACGACCCAAGTTGATATATGAAGTTGGTTCAGGTGGTTCCTGGGTCCCTGAGGGATTCCCTACCGAACGGCCCAGTCGAAATTTCCCCTAGCGGCAGTTTTCAATTATAGACAGTTGAGATATCGATGATTTCCTGTTAACACCTAAACTTAGCGATTACTCCGACCCAAGTTGAGATATGAAGATGGTTCAAGTGGTTCCTGAAAGCCAGATGAATTCCCTAGCGAATGGCCGAGTCGAAATTCCCCTAGCGGCAGTTTTAAGGGTGTCAAGTTTGATGGTCCTAGGAGGCTTTTTTGTTTCCAAAACGACGATTTAAAAAAATCGCTTTCCAACATAGCGATAACTACGACCCAAGTTGATATATGAAGTTGGTTCAGGTGGTTCCTGGGTCCCTGAGGGATTCCCTACCGAACGGCCCAGTCGAAATTTCCCCTAGCGGCAGTTTTCAATTATAGACAGTTGAGATATCGATGATTTCCTGTTAACACCTAAACTTAGCGATTACTCCGACCCAAGTTGAGATATGAAGATGGTTCAAGTGGTTCCTGAAAGCCAGATGAATTCCCTAGCGAATGGCCGAGTCGAAATTCCCCTAGCGGCAGTTTTAAGGGTGTCAAGTTTGATGGTCCTAGGAGGCTTTTTTGTTTCCAAAACGACGATTTAAAAAAATCGCTTTCCAACATAGCGATAACTACGACCCAAGTTGATATATGAAGTTGGTTCAGGTGGTTCCTGGGTCCCTGAGGGATTCCCTACCGAACGGCCCAGTCGAAATTTCCCCTAGCGGCAGTTTTCAATTATAGACAGTTGAGATATCGATGATTTCCTGTTAACACCTAAACTTAGCGATTACTCCGACCCAAGTTGAGATATGAAGATGGTTCAAGTGGTTCCTGAAAGCCAGATGAATTCCCTAGCGAATGGCCGAGTCGAAATTCCCCTAGCGGCAGTTTTAAGGGTGTCAAGTTTGATGGTCCTAGGAGGCTTTTTTGTTTCCAAAACGACGATTTAAAAAAATCGCTTTCCAACATAGCGATAACTACGACCCAAGTTGATATATGAAGTTGGTTCAGGTGGTTCCTGGGTCCCTGAGGGATTCCCTACCGAACGGCCCAGTCGAAATTTCCCCTAGCGGCAGTTTTCAATTATAGACAGTTGAGATATCGATGATTTCCTGTTAACACCTAAACTTAGCGATTACTCCGACCCAAGTTGAGATATGAAGATGGTTCAAGTGGTTCCTGAAAGCCAGATGAATTCCCTAGCGAATGGCCGAGTCGAAATTCCCCTAGCGGCAGTTTTAAGGGTGTCAAGTTTGATGGTCCTAGGAGGCTTTTTTGTTTCCAAAACGACGATTTAAAAAAATCGCTTTCCAACATAGCGATAACTACGACCCAAGTTGATATATGAAGTTGGTTCAGGTGGTTCCTGGGTCCCTGAGGGATTCCCTACCGAACGGCCCAGTCGAAATTTCCCCTAGCGGCAGTTTTCAATTATAGACAGTTGAGATATCGATGATTTCCTGTTAACACCTAAACTTAGCGATTACTCCGACCCAAGTTGAGATATGAAGATGGTTCAAGTGGTTCCTGAAAGCCAGATGAATTCCCTAGCGAATGGCCGAGTCGAAATTCCCCTAGCGGCAGTTTTAAGGGTGTCAAGTTTGATGGTCCTAGGAGGCTTTTTTGTTTCCAAAACGACGATTTAAAAAAATCGCTTTCCAACATAGCGATAACTACGACCCAAGTTGATATATGAAGTTGGTTCAGGTGGTTCCTGGGTCCCTGAGGGATTCCCTACCGAACGGCCCAGTCGAAATTTCCCCTAGCGGCAGTTTTCAATTATAGACAGTTGAGATATCGATGATTTCCTGTTAACACCTAAACTTAGCGATTACTCCGACCCAAGTTGAGATATGAAGATGGTTCAAGTGGTTCCTGAAAGCCAGATGAATTCCCTAGCGAATGGCCGAGTCGAAATTCCCCTAGCGGCAGTTTTAAGGGTGTCAAGTTTGATGGTCCTAGGAGGCTTTTTTGTTTCCAAAACGACGATTTAAAAAAATCGCTTTCCAACATAGCGATAACTACGACCCAAGTTGATATATGAAGTTGGTTCAGGTGGTTCCTGGGTCCCTGAGGGATTCCCTACCGAACGGCCCAGTCGAAATTTCCCCTAGCGGCAGTTTTCAATTATAGACAGTTGAGATATCGATGATTTCCTGTTAACACCTAAACTTAGCGATTACTCCGACCCAAGTTGAGATATGAAGATGGTTCAAGTGGTTCCTGAAAGCCAGATGAATTCCCTAGCGAATGGCCGAGTCGAAATTCCCCTAGCGGCAGTTTTAAGGGTGTCAAGTTTGATGGTCCTAGGAGGCTTTTTTGTTTCCAAAACGACGATTTAAAAAAATCGCTTTCCAACATAGCGATAACTACGACCCAAGTTGATATATGAAGTTGGTTCAGGTGGTTCCTGGGTCCCTGAGGGATTCCCTACCGAACGGCCCAGTCGAAATTTCCCCTAGCGGCAGTTTTCAATTATAGACAGTTGAGATATCGATGATTTCCTGTTAACACCTAAACTTAGCGATTACTCCGACCCAAGTTGAGATATGAAGATGGTTCAAGTGGTTCCTGAAAGCCAGATGAATTCCCTAGCGAATGGCCGAGTCGAAATTCCCCTAGCGGCAGTTTTAAGGGTGTCAAGTTTGATGGTCCTAGGAGGCTTTTTTGTTTCCAAAACGACGATTTAAAAAAATCGCTTTCCAACATAGCGATAACTACGACCCAAGTTGATATATGAAGTTGGTTCAGGTGGTTCCTGGGTCCCTGAGGGATTCCCTACCGAACGGCCCAGTCGAAATTTCCCCTAGCGGCAGTTTTCAATTATAGACAGTTGAGATATCGATGATTTCCTGTTAACACCTAAACTTAGCGATTACTCCGACCCAAGTTGAGATATGAAGATGGTTCAAGTGGTTCCTGAAAGCCAGATGAATTCCCTAGCGAATGGCCGAGTCGAAATTCCCCTAGCGGCAGTTTTAAGGGTGTCAAGTTTGATGGTCCTAGGAGGCTTTTTTGTTTCCAAAACGACGATTTAAAAAAATCGCTTTCCAACATAGCGATAACTACGACCCAAGTTGATATATGAAGTTGGTTCAGGTGGTTCCTGGGTCCCTGAGGGATTCCCTACCGAACGGCCCAGTCGAAATTTCCCCTAGCGGCAGTTTTCAATTATAGACAGTTGAGATATCGATGATTTCCTGTTAACACCTAAACTTAGCGATTACTCCGACCCAAGTTGAGATATGAAGATGGTTCAAGTGGTTCCTGAAAGCCAGATGAATTCCCTAGCGAATGGCCGAGTCGAAATTCCCCTAGCGGCAGTTTTAAGGGTGTCAAGTTTGATGGTCCTAGGAGGCTTTTTTGTTTCCAAAACGACGATTTAAAAAAATCGCTTTCCAACATAGCGATAACTACGACCCAAGTTGATATATGAAGTTGGTTCAGGTGGTTCCTGGGTCCCTGAGGGATTCCCTACCGAACGGCCCAGTCGAAATTTCCCCTAGCGGCAGTTTTCAATTATAGACAGTTGAGATATCGATGATTTCCTGTTAACACCTAAACTTAGCGATTACTCCGACCCAAGTTGAGATATGAAGATGGTTCAAGTGGTTCCTGAAAGCCAGATGAATTCCCTAGCGAATGGCCGAGTCGAAATTCCCCTAGCGGCAGTTTTAAGGGTGTCAAGTTTGATGGTCCTAGGAGGCTTTTTTGTTTCCAAAACGACGATTTAAAAAAATCGCTTTCCAACATAGCGATAACTACGACCCAAGTTGATATATGAAGTTGGTTCAGGTGGTTCCTGGGTCCCTGAGGGATTCCCTACCGAACGGCCCAGTCGAAATTTCCCCTAGCGGCAGTTTTCAATTATAGACAGTTGAGATATCGATGATTTCCTGTTAACACCTAAACTTAGCGATTACTCCGACCCAAGTTGAGATATGAAGATGGTTCAAGTGGTTCCTGAAAGCCAGATGAATTCCCTAGCGAATGGCCGAGTCGAAATTCCCCTAGCGGCAGTTTTAAGGGTGTCAAGTTTGATGGTCCTAGGAGGCTTTTTTGTTTCCAAAACGACGATTTAAAAAAATCGCTTTCCAACATAGCGATAACTACGACCCAAGTTGATATATGAAGTTGGTTCAGGTGGTTCCTGGGTCCCTGAGGGATTCCCTACCGAACGGCCCAGTCGAAATTTCCCCTAGCGGCAGTTTTCAATTATAGACAGTTGAGATATCGATGATTTCCTGTTAACACCTAAACTTAGCGATTACTCCGACCCAAGTTGAGATATGAAGATGGTTCAAGTGGTTCCTGAAAGCCAGATGAATTCCCTAGCGAATGGCCGAGTCGAAATTCCCCTAGCGGCAGTTTTAAGGGTGTCAAGTTTGATGGTCCTAGGAGGCTTTTTTGTTTCCAAAACGACGATTTAAAAAAATCGCTTTCCAACATAGCGATAACTACGACCCAAGTTGATATATGAAGTTGGTTCAGGTGGTTCCTGGGTCCCTGAGGGATTCCCTACCGAACGGCCCAGTCGAAATTTCCCCTAGCGGCAGTTTTCAATTATAGACAGTTGAGATATCGATGATTTCCTGTTAACACCTAAACTTAGCGATTACTCCGACCCAAGTTGAGATATGAAGATGGTTCAAGTGGTTCCTGAAAGCCAGATGAATTCCCTAGCGAATGGCCGAGTCGAAATTCCCCTAGCGGCAGTTTTAAGGGTGTCAAGTTTGATGGTCCTAGGAGGCTTTTTTGTTTCCAAAACGACGATTTAAAAAAATCGCTTTCCAACATAGCGATAACTACGACCCAAGTTGATATATGAAGTTGGTTCAGGTGGTTCCTGGGTCCCTGAGGGATTCCCTACCGAACGGCCCAGTCGAAATTTCCCCTAGCGGCAGTTTTCAATTATAGACAGTTGAGATATCGATGATTTCCTGTTAACACCTAAACTTAGCGATTACTCCGACCCAAGTTGAGATATGAAGATGGTTCAAGTGGTTCCTGAAAGCCAGATGAATTCCCTAGCGAATGGCCGAGTCGAAATTCCCCTAGCGGCAGTTTTAAGGGTGTCAAGTTTGATGGTCCTAGGAGGCTTTTTTGTTTCCAAAACGACGATTTAAAAAAATCGCTTTCCAACATAGCGATAACTACGACCCAAGTTGATATATGAAGTTGGTTCAGGTGGTTCCTGGGTCCCTGAGGGATTCCCTACCGAACGGCCCAGTCGAAATTTCCCCTAGCGGCAGTTTTCAATTATAGACAGTTGAGATATCGATGATTTCCTGTTAACACCTAAACTTAGCGATTACTCCGACCCAAGTTGAGATATGAAGATGGTTCAAGTGGTTCCTGAAAGCCAGATGAATTCCCTAGCGAATGGCCGAGTCGAAATTCCCCTAGCGGCAGTTTTAAGGGTGTCAAGTTTGATGGTCCTAGGAGGCTTTTTTGTTTCCAAAACGACGATTTAAAAAAATCGCTTTCCAACATAGCGATAACTACGACCCAAGTTGATATATGAAGTTGGTTCAGGTGGTTCCTGGGTCCCTGAGGGATTCCCTACCGAACGGCCCAGTCGAAATTTCCCCTAGCGGCAGTTTTCAATTATAGACAGTTGAGATATCGATGATTTCCTGTTAACACCTAAACTTAGCGATTACTCCGACCCAAGTTGAGATATGAAGATGGTTCAAGTGGTTCCTGAAAGCCAGATGAATTCCCTAGCGAATGGCCGAGTCGAAATTCCCCTAGCGGCAGTTTTAAGGGTGTCAAGTTTGATGGTCCTAGGAGGCTTTTTTGTTTCCAAAACGACGATTTAAAAAAATCGCTTTCCAACATAGCGATAACTACGACCCAAGTTGATATATGAAGTTGGTTCAGGTGGTTCCTGGGTCCCTGAGGGATTCCCTACCGAACGGCCCAGTCGAAATTTCCCCTAGCGGCAGTTTTCAATTATAGACAGTTGAGATATCGATGATTTCCTGTTAACACCTAAACTTAGCGATTACTCCGACCCAAGTTGAGATATGAAGATGGTTCAAGTGGTTCCTGAAAGCCAGATGAATTCCCTAGCGAATGGCCGAGTCGAAATTCCCCTAGCGGCAGTTTTAAGGGTGTCAAGTTTGATGGTCCTAGGAGGCTTTTTTGTTTCCAAAACGACGATTTAAAAAAATCGCTTTCCAACATAGCGATAACTACGACCCAAGTTGATATATGAAGTTGGTTCAGGTGGTTCCTGGGTCCCTGAGGGATTCCCTACCGAACGGCCCAGTCGAAATTTCCCCTAGCGGCAGTTTTCAATTATAGACAGTTGAGATATCGATGATTTCCTGTTAACACCTAAACTTAGCGATTACTCCGACCCAAGTTGAGATATGAAGATGGTTCAAGTGGTTCCTGAAAGCCAGATGAATTCCCTAGCGAATGGCCGAGTCGAAATTCCCCTAGCGGCAGTTTTAAGGGTGTCAAGTTTGATGGTCCTAGGAGGCTTTTTTGTTTCCAAAACGACGATTTAAAAAAATCGCTTTCCAACATAGCGATAACTACGACCCAAGTTGATATATGAAGTTGGTTCAGGTGGTTCCTGGGTCCCTGAGGGATTCCCTACCGAACGGCCCAGTCGAAATTTCCCCTAGCGGCAGTTTTCAATTATAGACAGTTGAGATATCGATGATTTCCTGTTAACACCTAAACTTAGCGATTACTCCGACCCAAGTTGAGATATGAAGATGGTTCAAGTGGTTCCTGAAAGCCAGATGAATTCCCTAGCGAATGGCCGAGTCGAAATTCCCCTAGCGGCAGTTTTAAGGGTGTCAAGTTTGATGGTCCTAGGAGGCTTTTTTGTTTCCAAAACGACGATTTAAAAAAATCGCTTTCCAACATAGCGATAACTACGACCCAAGTTGATATATGAAGTTGGTTCAGGTGGTTCCTGGGTCCCTGAGGGATTCCCTACCGAACGGCCCAGTCGAAATTTCCCCTAGCGGCAGTTTTCAATTATAGACAGTTGAGATATCGATGATTTCCTGTTAACACCTAAACTTAGCGATTACTCCGACCCAAGTTGAGATATGAAGATGGTTCAAGTGGTTCCTGAAAGCCAGATGAATTCCCTAGCGAATGGCCGAGTCGAAATTCCCCTAGCGGCAGTTTTAAGGGTGTCAAGTTTGATGGTCCTAGGAGGCTTTTTTGTTTCCAAAACGACGATTTAAAAAAATCGCTTTCCAACATAGCGATAACTACGACCCAAGTTGATATATGAAGTTGGTTCAGGTGGTTCCTGGGTCCCTGAGGGATTCCCTACCGAACGGCCCAGTCGAAATTTCCCCTAGCGGCAGTTTTCAATTATAGACAGTTGAGATATCGATGATTTCCTGTTAACACCTAAACTTAGCGATTACTCCGACCCAAGTTGAGATATGAAGATGGTTCAAGTGGTTCCTGAAAGCCAGATGAATTCCCTAGCGAATGGCCGAGTCGAAATTCCCCTAGCGGCAGTTTTAAGGGTGTCAAGTTTGATGGTCCTAGGAGGCTTTTTTGTTTCCAAAACGACGATTTAAAAAAATCGCTTTCCAACATAGCGATAACTACGACCCAAGTTGATATATGAAGTTGGTTCAGGTGGTTCCTGGGTCCCTGAGGGATTCCCTACCGAACGGCCCAGTCGAAATTTCCCCTAGCGGCAGTTTTCAATTATAGACAGTTGAGATATCGATGATTTCCTGTTAACACCTAAACTTAGCGATTACTCCGACCCAAGTTGAGATATGAAGATGGTTCAAGTGGTTCCTGAAAGCCAGATGAATTCCCTAGCGAATGGCCGAGTCGAAATTCCCCTAGCGGCAGTTTTAAGGGTGTCAAGTTTGATGGTCCTAGGAGGCTTTTTTGTTTCCAAAACGACGATTTAAAAAAATCGCTTTCCAACATAGCGATAACTACGACCCAAGTTGATATATGAAGTTGGTTCAGGTGGTTCCTGGGTCCCTGAGGGATTCCCTACCGAACGGCCCAGTCGAAATTTCCCCTAGCGGCAGTTTTCAATTATAGACAGTTGAGATATCGATGATTTCCTGTTAACACCTAAACTTAGCGATTACTCCGACCCAAGTTGAGATATGAAGATGGTTCAAGTGGTTCCTGAAAGCCAGATGAATTCCCTAGCGAATGGCCGAGTCGAAATTCCCCTAGCGGCAGTTTTAAGGGTGTCAAGTTTGATGGTCCTAGGAGGCTTTTTTGTTTCCAAAACGACGATTTAAAAAAATCGCTTTCCAACATAGCGATAACTACGACCCAAGTTGATATATGAAGTTGGTTCAGGTGGTTCCTGGGTCCCTGAGGGATTCCCTACCGAACGGCCCAGTCGAAATTTCCCCTAGCGGCAGTTTTCAATTATAGACAGTTGAGATATCGATGATTTCCTGTTAACACCTAAACTTAGCGATTACTCCGACCCAAGTTGAGATATGAAGATGGTTCAAGTGGTTCCTGAAAGCCAGATGAATTCCCTAGCGAATGGCCGAGTCGAAATTCCCCTAGCGGCAGTTTTAAGGGTGTCAAGTTTGATGGTCCTAGGAGGCTTTTTTGTTTCCAAAACGACGATTTAAAAAAATCGCTTTCCAACATAGCGATAACTACGACCCAAGTTGATATATGAAGTTGGTTCAGGTGGTTCCTGGGTCCCTGAGGGATTCCCTACCGAACGGCCCAGTCGAAATTTCCCCTAGCGGCAGTTTTCAATTATAGACAGTTGAGATATCGATGATTTCCTGTTAACACCTAAACTTAGCGATTACTCCGACCCAAGTTGAGATATGAAGATGGTTCAAGTGGTTCCTGAAAGCCAGATGAATTCCCTAGCGAATGGCCGAGTCGAAATTCCCCTAGCGGCAGTTTTAAGGGTGTCAAGTTTGATGGTCCTAGGAGGCTTTTTTGTTTCCAAAACGACGATTTAAAAAAATCGCTTTCCAACATAGCGATAACTACGACCCAAGTTGATATATGAAGTTGGTTCAGGTGGTTCCTGGGTCCCTGAGGGATTCCCTACCGAACGGCCCAGTCGAAATTTCCCCTAGCGGCAGTTTTCAATTATAGACAGTTGAGATATCGATGATTTCCTGTTAACACCTAAACTTAGCGATTACTCCGACCCAAGTTGAGATATGAAGATGGTTCAAGTGGTTCCTGAAAGCCAGATGAATTCCCTAGCGAATGGCCGAGTCGAAATTCCCCTAGCGGCAGTTTTAAGGGTGTCAAGTTTGATGGTCCTAGGAGGCTTTTTTGTTTCCAAAACGACGATTTAAAAAAATCGCTTTCCAACATAGCGATAACTACGACCCAAGTTGATATATGAAGTTGGTTCAGGTGGTTCCTGGGTCCCTGAGGGATTCCCTACCGAACGGCCCAGTCGAAATTTCCCCTAGCGGCAGTTTTCAATTATAGACAGTTGAGATATCGATGATTTCCTGTTAACACCTAAACTTAGCGATTACTCCGACCCAAGTTGAGATATGAAGATGGTTCAAGTGGTTCCTGAAAGCCAGATGAATTCCCTAGCGAATGGCCGAGTCGAAATTCCCCTAGCGGCAGTTTTAAGGGTGTCAAGTTTGATGGTCCTAGGAGGCTTTTTTGTTTCCAAAACGACGATTTAAAAAAATCGCTTTCCAACATAGCGATAACTACGACCCAAGTTGATATATGAAGTTGGTTCAGGTGGTTCCTGGGTCCCTGAGGGATTCCCTACCGAACGGCCCAGTCGAAATTTCCCCTAGCGGCAGTTTTCAATTATAGACAGTTGAGATATCGATGATTTCCTGTTAACACCTAAACTTAGCGATTACTCCGACCCAAGTTGAGATATGAAGATGGTTCAAGTGGTTCCTGAAAGCCAGATGAATTCCCTAGCGAATGGCCGAGTCGAAATTCCCCTAGCGGCAGTTTTAAGGGTGTCAAGTTTGATGGTCCTAGGAGGCTTTTTTGTTTCCAAAACGACGATTTAAAAAAATCGCTTTCCAACATAGCGATAACTACGACCCAAGTTGATATATGAAGTTGGTTCAGGTGGTTCCTGGGTCCCTGAGGGATTCCCTACCGAACGGCCCAGTCGAAATTTCCCCTAGCGGCAGTTTTCAATTATAGACAGTTGAGATATCGATGATTTCCTGTTAACACCTAA
>CAKOFA010000289.1:0-27782 GCA_933210815.1 Meta bourneti | reverse complement strand
GAACATAGCGATAACGCCGCAACACGCTTGATATATAAAGATGCTTTCGGCGGTTCCAAGGACCCTTTTGAAATACCTATCGAATGGCCCAGTCGAAATTTCCCTAGCGGCACATTTTTTATGTGGAAAGTTTGGGGCCCAGGGGAGCGTTCTATTGCGAGAAATCGACGATTTAAAAAATCGCCCCTATATAGCGATGAACATAGCGATAACGCCGCAACCGCTTGATATATAAAGATGCTTTCGGCGGTTCCAAGGACCCTTTTGAAATACCTATCGAATGGCCCAGTCGAAATTTCCCTAGCGGCACATTTTTTATGTGGAAAGTTTGGGGCCCAGGGGAGCGTTCTATTGCGAGAAATCGACGATTTAAAAAATCGCCCCTATATAGCGATGAACATAGCGATAACGCCGCAACCGCTTGATATATAAAGATGCTTTCGGCGGTTCCAAGGACCCTTTTGAAATACCTATCGAATGGCCCAGTCGAAATTTCCCTAGCGGCACATTTTTTATGTGGAAAGTTTGGGGCCCAGGGGAGCGTTCTATTGCGAGAAATCGACGATTTAAAAAATCGCCCCTATATAGCGATGAACATAGCGATAACGCCGCAACCGCTTGATATATAAAGATGCTTTCGGCGGTTCCAAGGACCCTTTTGAAATACCTATCGAATGGCCCAGTCGAAATTTCCCTAGCGGCACATTTTTTATGTGGAAAGTTTGGGGCCCAGGGGAGCGTTCTATTGCGAGAAATCGACGATTTAAAAAATCGCCCCTATATAGCGATGAACATAGCGATAACGCCGCAACCGCTTGATATATAAAGATGCTTTCGGCGGTTCCAAGGACCCTTTTGAAATACCTATCGAATGGCCCAGTCGAAATTTCCCTAGCGGCACATTTTTTATGTGGAAAGTTTGGGGCCCAGGGGAGCGTTCTATTGCGAGAAATCGACGATTTAAAAAATCGCCCCTATATAGCGATGAACATAGCGATAACGCCGCAACCGCTTGATATATAAAGATGCTTTCGGCGGTTCCAAGGACCCTTTTGAAATACCTATCGAATGGCCCAGTCGAAATTTCCCTAGCGGCACATTTTTTATGTGGAAAGTTTGGGGCCCAGGGGAGCGTTCTATTGCGAGAAATCGACGATTTAAAAAATCGCCCCTATATAGCGATGAACATAGCGATAACGCCGCAACCGCTTGATATATAAAGATGCTTTCGGCGGTTCCAAGGACCCTTTTGAAATACCTATCGAATGGCCCAGTCGAAATTTCCCTAGCGGCACATTTTTTATGTGGAAAGTTTGGGGCCCAGGGGAGCGTTCTATTGCGAGAAATCGACGATTTAAAAAATCGCCCCTATATAGCGATGAACATAGCGATAACGCCGCAACCGCTTGATATATAAAGATGCTTTCGGCGGTTCCAAGGACCCTTTTGAAATACCTATCGAATGGCCCAGTCGAAATTTCCCTAGCGGCACATTTTTTATGTGGAAAGTTTGGGGCCCAGGGGAGCGTTCTATTGCGAGAAATCGACGATTTAAAAAATCGCCCCTATATAGCGATGAACATAGCGATAACGCCGCAACCGCTTGATATATAAAGATGCTTTCGGCGGTTCCAAGGACCCTTTTGAAATACCTATCGAATGGCCCAGTCGAAATTTCCCTAGCGGCACATTTTTTATGTGGAAAGTTTGGGGCCCAGGGGAGCGTTCTATTGCGAGAAATCGACGATTTAAAAAATCGCCCCTATATAGCGATGAACATAGCGATAACGCCGCAACCGCTTGATATATAAAGATGCTTTCGGCGGTTCCAAGGACCCTTTTGAAATACCTATCGAATGGCCCAGTCGAAATTTCCCTAGCGGCACATTTTTTATGTGGAAAGTTTGGGGCCCTGGGGAGCGTTCTATTGCGAGAAATCGACGATTTAAAAAATCGCCCCTATATAGCGATGAACATAGCGATAACGCCGCAACCGCTTGATATATAAAGATGCTTTCGGCGGTTCCAAGGACCCTTTTGAAATACCTATCGAATGGCCCAGTCGAAATTTCCCTAGCGGCACATTTTTTATGTGGAAAGTTTGGGGCCCAGGGGAGCGTTCTATTGCGAGAAATCGACGATTTAAAAAATCGCCCCTATATAGCGATGAACATAGCGATAACGCCGCAACCGCTTGATATATAAAGATGCTTTCGGCGGTTCCAAGGACCCTTTTGAAATACCTATCGAATGGCCCAGTCGAAATTTCCCTAGCGGCACATTTTTTATGTGGAAAGTTTGGGGCCCAGGGGAGCGTTCTATTGCGAGAAATCGACGATTTAAAAAATCGCCCCTATATAGCGATGAACATAGCGATAACGCCGCAACCGCTTGATATATAAAGATGCTTTCGGCGGTTCCAAGGACCCTTTTGAAATACCTATCGAATGGCCCAGTCGAAATTTCCCTAGCGGCACATTTTTTATGTGGAAAGTTTGGGGCCCAGGGGAGCGTTCTATTGCGAGAAATCGACGATTTAAAAAATCGCCCCTATATAGCGATGAACATAGCGATAACGCCGCAACCGCTTGATATATAAAGATGCTTTCGGCGGTTCCAAGGACCCTTTTGAAATACCTATCGAATGGCCCAGTCGAAATTTCCCTAGCGGCACATTTTTTATGTGGAAAGTTTGGGGCCCAGGGGAGCGTTCTATTGCGAGAAATCGACGATTTAAAAAATCGCCCCTATATAGCGATGAACATAGCGATAACGCCGCAACCGCTTGATATATAAAGATGCTTTCGGCGGTTCCAAGGACCCTTTTGAAATACCTATCGAATGGCCCAGTCGAAATTTCCCTAGCGGCACATTTTTTATGTGGAAAGTTTGGGGCCCAGGGGAGCGTTCTATTGCGAGAAATCGACGATTTAAAAAATCGCCCCTATATAGCGATGAACATAGCGATAACGCCGCAACCGCTTGATATATAAAGATGCTTTCGGCGGTTCCAAGGACCCTTTTGAAATACCTATCGAATGGCCCAGTCGAAATTTCCCTAGCGGCACATTTTTTATGTGGAAAGTTTGGGGCCCAGGGGAGCGTTCTATTGCGAGAAATCGACGATTTAAAAAATCGCCCCTATATAGCGATGAACATAGCGATAACGCCGCAACCGCTTGATATATAAAGATGCTTTCGGCGGTTCCAAGGACCCTTTTGAAATACCTATCGAATGGCCCAGTCGAAATTTCCCTAGCGGCACATTTTTTATGTGGAAAGTTTGGGGCCCAGGGGAGCGTTCTATTGCGAGAAATCGACGATTTAAAAAATCGCCCCTATATAGCGATGAACATAGCGATAACGCCGCAACCGCTTGATATATAAAGATGCTTTCGGCGGTTCCAAGGACCCTTTTGAAATACCTATCGAATGGCCCAGTCGAAATTTCCCTAGCGGCACATTTTTTATGTGGAAAGTTTGGGGCCCAGGGGAGCGTTCTATTGCGAGAAATCGACGATTTAAAAAATCGCCCCTATATAGCGATGAACATAGCGATAACGCCGCAACCGCTTGATATATAAAGATGCTTTCGGCGGTTCCAAGGACCCTTTTGAAATACCTATCGAATGGCCCAGTCGAAATTTCCCTAGCGGCACATTTTTTATGTGGAAAGTTTGGGGCCCAGGGGAGCGTTCTATTGCGAGAAATCGACGATTTAAAAAATCGCCCCTATATAGCGATGAACATAGCGATAACGCCGCAACCGCTTGATATATAAAGATGCTTTCGGCGGTTCCAAGGACCCTTTTGAAATACCTATCGAATGGCCCAGTCGAAATTTCCCTAGCGGCACATTTTTTATGTGGAAAGTTTGGGGCCCAGGGGAGCGTTCTATTGCGAGAAATCGACGATTTAAAAAATCGCCCCTATATAGCGATGAACATAGCGATAACGCCGCAACCGCTTGATATATAAAGATGCTTTCGGCGGTTCCAAGGACCCTTTTGAAATACCTATCGAATGGCCCAGTCGAAATTTCCCTAGCGGCACATTTTTTATGTGGAAAGTTTGGGGCCCAGGGGAGCGTTCTATTGCGAGAAATCGACGATTTAAAAAATCGCCCCTATATAGCGATGAACATAGCGATAACGCCGCAACCGCTTGATATATAAAGATGCTTTCGGCGGTTCCAAGGACCCTTTTGAAATACCTATCGAATGGCCCAGTCGAAATTTCCCTAGCGGCACATTTTTTATGTGGAAAGTTTGGGGCCCAGGGGAGCGTTCTATTGCGAGAAATCGACGATTTAAAAAATCGCCCCTATATAGCGATGAACATAGCGATAACGCCGCAACCGCTTGATATATAAAGATGCTTTCGGCGGTTCCAAGGACCCTTTTGAAATACCTATCGAATGGCCCAGTCGAAATTTCCCTAGCGGCACATTTTTTATGTGGAAAGTTTGGGGCCCAGGGGAGCGTTCTATTGCGAGAAATCGACGATTTAAAAAATCGCCCCTATATAGCGATGAACATAGCGATAACGCCGCAACCGCTTGATATATAAAGATGCTTTCGGCGGTTCCAAGGACCCTTTTGAAATACCTATCGAATGGCCCAGTCGAAATTTCCCTAGCGGCACATTTTTTATGTGGAAAGTTTGGGGCCCAGGGGAGCGTTCTATTGCGAGAAATCGACGATTTAAAAAATCGCCCCTATATAGCGATGAACATAGCGATAACGCCGCAACCGCTTGATATATAAAGATGCTTTCGGCGGTTCCAAGGACCCTTTTGAAATACCTATCGAATGGCCCAGTCGAAATTTCCCTAGCGGCACATTTTTTATGTGGAAAGTTTGGGGCCCAGGGGAGCGTTCTATTGCGAGAAATCGACTATTTAAAAAATCGCCCCTATAGAGCGATGAACATAGCGATAACGCCGCAACCGCTTGATATATAAAGATGCTTTCGGCGGTTCCAAGGACCCTTTTGAAATACCTATCGAATGGCCCAGTCGAAATTTCCCTAGCGGCACATTTTTTATGTGGAAAGTTTGGGGCCCAGGGGAGCGTTCTATTGCGAGAAATCGACGATTTAAAAAATCGCCCCTATATAGCGATGAACATAGCGATAACGCCGCAACCGCTTGATATATAAAGATGCTTTCGGCGGTTCCAAGGACCCTTTTGAAATACCTATCGAATGGCCCAGTCGAAATTTCCCTAGCGGCACATTTTTTATGTGGAAAGTTTGGGGCCCAGGGGAGCGTTCTATTGCGAGAAATCGACGATTTAAAAAATCGCCCCTATATAGCGATGAACATAGCGATAACGCCGCAACCGCTTGATATATAAAGATGCTTTCGGCGGTTCCAAGGACCCTTTTGAAATACCTATCGAATGGCCCAGTCGAAATTTCCCTAGCGGCACATTTTTTATGTGGAAAGTTTGGGGCCCAGGGGAGCGTTCTATTGCGAGAAATCGACGATTTAAAAAATCGCCCCTATATAGCGATGAACATAGCGATAACGCCGCAACCGCTTGATATATAAAGATGCTTTCGGCGGTTCCAAGGACCCTTTTGAAATACCTATCGAATGGCCCAGTCGAAATTTCCCTAGCGGCACATTTTTTATGTGGAAAGTTTGGGGCCCAGGGGAGCGTTCTATTGCGAGAAATCGACGATTTAAAAAATCGCCCCTATATAGCGATGAACATAGCGATAACGCCGCAACCGCTTGATATATAAAGATGCTTTCGGCGGTTCCAAGGACCCTTTTGAAATACCTATCGAATGGCCCAGTCGAAATTTCCCTAGCGGCACATTTTTTATGTGGAAAGTTTGGGGCCCAGGGGAGCGTTCTATTGCGAGAAATCGACGATTTAAAAAATCGCCCCTATATAGCGATGAACATAGCGATAACGCCGCAACCGCTTGATATATAAAGATGCTTTCGGCGGTTCCAAGGACCCTTTTGAAATACCTATCGAATGGCCCAGTCGAAATTTCCCTAGCGGCACATTTTTTATGTGGAAAGTTTGGGGCCCAGGGGAGCGTTCTATTGCGAGAAATCGACGATTTAAAAAATCGCCCCTATATAGCGATGAACATAGCGATAACGCCGCAACCGCTTGATATATAAAGATGCTTTCGGCGGTTCCAAGGACCCTTTTGAAATACCTATCGAATGGCCCAGTCGAAATTTCCCTAGCGGCACATTTTTTATGTGGAAAGTTTGGGGCCCAGGGGAGCGTTCTATTGCGAGAAATCGACGATTTAAAAAATCGCCCCTATATAGCGATGAACATAGCGATAACGCCGCAACCGCTTGATATATAAAGATGCTTTCGGCGGTTCCAAGGACCCTTTTGAAATACCTATCGAATGGCCCAGTCGAAATTTCCCTAGCGGCACATTTTTTATGTGGAAAGTTTGGGGCCCAGGGGAGCGTTCTATTGCGAGAAATCGACGATTTAAAAAATCGCCCCTATATAGCGATGAACATAGCGATAACGCCGCAACCGCTTGATATATAAAGATGCTTTCGGCGGTTCCAAGGACCCTTTTGAAATACCTATCGAATGGCCCAGTCGAAATTTCCCTAGCGGCACATTTTTTATGTGGAAAGTTTGGGGCCCAGGGGAGCGTTCTATTGCGAGAAATCGACGATTTAAAAAATCGCCCCTATATAGCGATGAACATAGCGATAACGCCGCAACCGCTTGATATATAAAGATGCTTTCGGCGGTTCCAAGGACCCTTTTGAAATACCTATCGAATGGCCCAGTCGAAATTTCCCTAGCGGCACATTTTTTATGTGGAAAGTTTGGGGCCCAGGGGAGCGTTCTATTGCGAGAAATCGACGATTTAAAAAATCGCCCCTATATAGCGATGAACATAGCGATAACGCCGCAACCGCTTGATATATAAAGATGCTTTCGGCGGTTCCAAGGACCCTTTTGAAATACCTATCGAATGGCCCAGTCGAAATTTCCCTAGCGGCACATTTTTTATGTGGAAAGTTTGGGGCCCAGGGGAGCGTTCTATTGCGAGAAATCGACGATTTAAAAAATCGCCCCTATATAGCGATGAACATAGCGATAACGCCGCAACCGCTTGATATATAAAGATGCTTTCGGCGGTTCCAAGGACCCTTTTGAAATACCTATCGAATGGCCCAGTCGAAATTTCCCTAGCGGCACATTTTTTATGTGGAAAGTTTGGGGCCCAGGGGAGCGTTCTATTGCGAGAAATCGACGATTTAAAAAATCGCCCCTATATAGCGATGAACATAGCGATAACGCCGCAACCGCTTGATATATAAAGATGCTTTCGGCGGTTCCAAGGACCCTTTTGAAATACCTATCGAATGGCCCAGTCGAAATTTCCCTAGCGGCACATTTTTTATGTGGAAAGTTTGGGGCCCAGGGGAGCGTTCTATTGCGAGAAATCGACGATTTAAAAAATCGCCCCTATATAGCGATGAACATAGCGATAACGCCGCAACCGCTTGATATATAAAGATGCTTTCGGCGGTTCCAAGGACCCTTTTGAAATACCTATCGAATGGCCCAGTCGAAATTTCCCTAGCGGCACATTTTTTATGTGGAAAGTTTGGGGCCCAGGGGAGCGTTCTATTGCGAGAAATCGACGATTTAAAAAATCGCCCCTATATAGCGATGAACATAGCGATAACGCCGCAACCGCTTGATATATAAAGATGCTTTCGGCGGTTCCAAGGACCCTTTTGAAATACCTATCGAATGGCCCAGTCGAAATTTCCCTAGCGGCACATTTTTTATGTGGAAAGTTTGGGGCCCAGGGGAGCGTTCTATTGCGAGAAATCGACGATTTAAAAAATCGCCCCTATATAGCGATGAACATAGCGATAACGCCGCAACCGCTTGATATATAAAGATGCTTTCGGCGGTTCCAAGGACCCTTTTGAAATACCTATCGAATGGCCCAGTCGAAATTTCCCTAGCGGCACATTTTTTATGTGGAAAGTTTGGGGCCCAGGGGAGCGTTCTATTGCGAGAAATCGACGATTTAAAAAATCGCCCCTATATAGCGATGAACATAGCGATAACGCCGCAACCGCTTGATATATAAAGATGCTTTCGGCGGTTCCAAGGACCCTTTTGAAATACCTATCGAATGGCCCAGTCGAAATTTCCCTAGCGGCACATTTTTTATGTGGAAAGTTTGGGGCCCAGGGGAGCGTTCTATTGCGAGAAATCGACGATTTAAAAAATCGCCCCTATATAGCGATGAACATAGCGATAACGCCGCAACCGCTTGATATATAAAGATGCTTTCGGCGGTTCCAAGGACCCTTTTGAAATACCTATCGAATGGCCCAGTCGAAATTTCCCTAGCGGCACATTTTTTATGTGGAAAGTTTGGGGCCCAGGGGAGCGTTCTATTGCGAGAAATCGACGATTTAAAAAATCGCCCCTATATAGCGATGAACATAGCGATAACGCCGCAACCGCTTGATATATAAAGATGCTTTCGGCGGTTCCAAGGACCCTTTTGAAATACCTATCGAATGGCCCAGTCGAAATTTCCCTAGCGGCACATTTTTTATGTGGAAAGTTTGGGGCCCAGGGGAGCGTTCTATTGCGAGAAATCGACGATTTAAAAAATCGCCCCTATATAGCGATGAACATAGCGATAACGCCGCAACCGCTTGATATATAAAGATGCTTTCGGCGGTTCCAAGGACCCTTTTGAAATACCTATCGAATGGCCCAGTCGAAATTTCCCTAGCGGCACATTTTTTATGTGGAAAGTTTGGGGCCCAGGGGAGCGTTCTATTGCGAGAAATCGACGATTTAAAAAATCGCCCCTATATAGCGATGAACATAGCGATAACGCCGCAACCGCTTGATATATAAAGATGCTTTCGGCGGTTCCAAGGACCCTTTTGAAATACCTATCGAATGGCCCAGTCGAAATTTCCCTAGCGGCACATTTTTTATGTGGAAAGTTTGGGGCCCAGGGGAGCGTTCTATTGCGAGAAATCGACGATTTAAAAAATCGCCCCTATATAGCGATGAACATAGCGATAACGCCGCAACCGCTTGATATATAAAGATGCTTTCGGCGGTTCCAAGGACCCTTTTGAAATACCTATCGAATGGCCCAGTCGAAATTTCCCTAGCGGCACATTTTTTATGTGGAAAGTTTGGGGCCCAGGGGAGCGTTCTATTGCGAGAAATCGACGATTTAAAAAATCGCCCCTATATAGCGATGAACATAGCGATAACGCCGCAACCGCTTGATATATAAAGATGCTTTCGGCGGTTCCAAGGACCCTTTTGAAATACCTATCGAATGGCCCAGTCGAAATTTCCCTAGCGGCACATTTTTTATGTGGAAAGTTTGGGGCCCAGGGGAGCGTTCTATTGCGAGAAATCGACGATTTAAAAAATCGCCCCTATATAGCGATGAACATAGCGATAACGCCGCAACCGCTTGATATATAAAGATGCTTTCGGCGGTTCCAAGGACCCTTTTGAAATACCTATCGAATGGCCCAGTCGAAATTTCCCTAGCGGCACATTTTTTATGTGGAAAGTTTGGGGCCCAGGGGAGCGTTCTATTGCGAGAAATCGACGATTTAAAAAATCGCCCCTATATAGCGATGAACATAGCGATAACGCCGCAACCGCTTGATATATAAAGATGCTTTCGGCGGTTCCAAGGACCCTTTTGAAATACCTATCGAATGGCCCAGTCGAAATTTCCCTAGCGGCACATTTTTTATGTGGAAAGTTTGGGGCCCAGGGGAGCGTTCTATTGCGAGAAATCGACGATTTAAAAAATCGCCCCTATATAGCGATGAACATAGCGATAACGCCGCAACCGCTTGATATATAAAGATGCTTTCGGCGGTTCCAAGGACCCTTTTGAAATACCTATCGAATGGCCCAGTCGAAATTTCCCTAGCGGCACATTTTTTATGTGGAAAGTTTGGGGCCCAGGGGAGCGTTCTATTGCGAGAAATCGACGATTTAAAAAATCGCCCCTATATAGCGATGAACATAGCGATAACGCCGCAACCGCTTGATATATAAAGATGCTTTCGGCGGTTCCAAGGACCCTTTTGAAATACCTATCGAATGGCCCAGTCGAAATTTCCCTAGCGGCACATTTTTTATGTGGAAAGTTTGGGGCCCAGGGGAGCGTTCTATTGCGAGAAATCGACGATTTAAAAAATCGCCCCTATATAGCGATGAACATAGCGATAACGCCGCAACCGCTTGATATATAAAGATGCTTTCGGCGGTTCCAAGGACCCTTTTGAAATACCTATCGAATGGCCCAGTCGAAATTTCCCTAGCGGCACATTTTTTATGTGGAAAGTTTGGGGCCCAGGGGAGCGTTCTATTGCGAGAAATCGACGATTTAAAAAATCGCCCCTATATAGCGATGAACATAGCGATAACGCCGCAACCGCTTGATATATAAAGATGCTTTCGGCGGTTCCAAGGACCCTTTTGAAATACCTATCGAATGGCCCAGTCGAAATTTCCCTAGCGGCACATTTTTTATGTGGAAAGTTTGGGGCCCAGGGGAGCGTTCTATTGCGAGAAATCGACGATTTAAAAAATCGCCCCTATATAGCGATGAACATAGCGATAACGCCGCAACCGCTTGATATATAAAGATGCTTTCGGCGGTTCCAAGGACCCTTTTGAAATACCTATCGAATGGCCCAGTCGAAATTTCCCTAGCGGCACATTTTTTATGTGGAAAGTTTGGGGCCCAGGGGAGCGTTCTATTGCGAGAAATCGACGATTTAAAAAATCGCCCCTATATAGCGATGAACATAGCGATAACGCCGCAACCGCTTGATATATAAAGATGCTTTCGGCGGTTCCAAGGACCCTTTTGAAATACCTATCGAATGGCCCAGTCGAAATTTCCCTAGCGGCACATTTTTTATGTGGAAAGTTTGGGGCCCAGGGGAGCGTTCTATTGCGAGAAATCGACGATTTAAAAAATCGCCCCTATATAGCGATGAACATAGCGATAACGCCGCAACCGCTTGATATATAAAGATGCTTTCGGCGGTTCCAAGGACCCTTTTGAAATACCTATCGAATGGCCCAGTCGAAATTTCCCTAGCGGCACATTTTTTATGTGGAAAGTTTGGGGCCCAGGGGAGCGTTCTATTGCGAGAAATCGACGATTTAAAAAATCGCCCCTATATAGCGATGAACATAGCGATAACGCCGCAACCGCTTGATATATAAAGATGCTTTCGGCGGTTCCAAGGACCCTTTTGAAATACCTATCGAATGGCCCAGTCGAAATTTCCCTAGCGGCACATTTTTTATGTGGAAAGTTTGGGGCCCAGGGGAGCGTTCTATTGCGAGAAATCGACGATTTAAAAAATCGCCCCTATATAGCGATGAACATAGCGATAACGCCGCAACCGCTTGATATATAAAGATGCTTTCGGCGGTTCCAAGGACCCTTTTGAAATACCTATCGAATGGCCCAGTCGAAATTTCCCTAGCGGCACATTTTTTATGTGGAAAGTTTGGGGCCCAGGGGAGCGTTCTATTGCGAGAAATCGACGATTTAAAAAATCGCCCCTATATAGCGATGAACATAGCGATAACGCCGCAACCGCTTGATATATAAAGATGCTTTCGGCGGTTCCAAGGACCCTTTTGAAATACCTATCGAATGGCCCAGTCGAAATTTCCCTAGCGGCACATTTTTTATGTGGAAAGTTTGGGGCCCAGGGGAGCGTTCTATTGCGAGAAATCGACGATTTAAAAAATCGCCCCTATATAGCGATGAACATAGCGATAACGCCGCAACCGCTTGATATATAAAGATGCTTTCGGCGGTTCCAAGGACCCTTTTGAAATACCTATCGAATGGCCCAGTCGAAATTTCCCTAGCGGCACATTTTTTATGTGGAAAGTTTGGGGCCCAGGGGAGCGTTCTATTGCGAGAAATCGACGATTTAAAAAATCGCCCCTATATAGCGATGAACATAGCGATAACGCCGCAACCGCTTGATATATAAAGATGCTTTCGGCGGTTCCAAGGACCCTTTTGAAATACCTATCGAATGGCCCAGTCGAAATTTCCCTAGCGGCACATTTTTTATGTGGAAAGTTTGGGGCCCAGGGGAGCGTTCTATTGCGAGAAATCGACGATTTAAAAAATCGCCCCTATATAGCGATGAACATAGCGATAACGCCGCAACCGCTTGATATATAAAGATGCTTTCGGCGGTTCCAAGGACCCTTTTGAAATACCTATCGAATGGCCCAGTCGAAATTTCCCTAGCGGCACATTTTTTATGTGGAAAGTTTGGGGCCCAGGGGAGCGTTCTATTGCGAGAAATCGACGATTTAAAAAATCGCCCCTATATAGCGATGAACATAGCGATAACGCCGCAACCGCTTGATATATAAAGATGCTTTCGGCGGTTCCAAGGACCCTTTTGAAATACCTATCGAATGGCCCAGTCGAAATTTCCCTAGCGGCACATTTTTTATGTGGAAAGTTTGGGGCCCAGGGGAGCGTTCTATTGCGAGAAATCGACGATTTAAAAAATCGCCCCTATATAGCGATGAACATAGCGATAACGCCGCAACCGCTTGATATATAAAGATGCTTTCGGCGGTTCCAAGGACCCTTTTGAAATACCTATCGAATGGCCCAGTCGAAATTTCCCTAGCGGCACATTTTTTATGTGGAAAGTTTGGGGCCCAGGGGAGCGTTCTATTGCGAGAAATCGACGATTTAAAAAATCGCCCCTATATAGCGATGAACATAGCGATAACGCCGCAACCGCTTGATATATAAAGATGCTTTCGGCGGTTCCAAGGACCCTTTTGAAATACCTATCGAATGGCCCAGTCGAAATTTCCCTAGCGGCACATTTTTTATGTGGAAAGTTTGGGGCCCAGGGGAGCGTTCTATTGCGAGAAATCGACGATTTAAAAAATCGCCCCTATATAGCGATGAACATAGCGATAACGCCGCAACCGCTTGATATATAAAGATGCTTTCGGCGGTTCCAAGGACCCTTTTGAAATACCTATCGAATGGCCCAGTCGAAATTTCCCTAGCGGCACATTTTTTATGTGGAAAGTTTGGGGCCCAGGGGAGCGTTCTATTGCGAGAAATCGACGATTTAAAAAATCGCCCCTATATAGCGATGAACATAGCGATAACGCCGCAACCGCTTGATATATAAAGATGCTTTCGGCGGTTCCAAGGACCCTTTTGAAATACCTATCGAATGGCCCAGTCGAAATTTCCCTAGCGGCACATTTTTTATGTGGAAAGTTTGGGGCCCAGGGGAGCGTTCTATTGCGAGAAATCGACGATTTAAAAAATCGCCCCTATATAGCGATGAACATAGCGATAACGCCGCAACCGCTTGATATATAAAGATGCTTTCGGCGGTTCCAAGGACCCTTTTGAAATACCTATCGAATGGCCCAGTCGAAATTTCCCTAGCGGCACATTTTTTATGTGGAAAGTTTGGGGCCCAGGGGAGCGTTCTATTGCGAGAAATCGACGATTTAAAAAATCGCCCCTATATAGCGATGAACATAGCGATAACGCCGCGACCGCTTGATATATAAAGATGCTTTCGGCGGTTCCAAGGACCCTTTTGAAATACCTATCGAATGGCCCAGTCGAAATTTCCCTAGCGGCACATTTTTTATGTGGAAAGTTTGGGGCCCAGGGGAGCGTTCTATTGCGAGAAATCGACGATTTAAAAAATCGCCCCTATATAGCGATGAACATAGCGATAACGCCGCAACCGCTTGATATATAAAGATGCTTTCGGCGGTTCCAAGGACCCTTTTGAAATACCTATCGAATGGCCCAGTCGAAATTTCCCTAGCGGCACATTTTTTATGTGGAAAGTTTGGGGCCCAGGGGAGCGTTCTATTGCGAGAAATCGACGATTTAAAAAATCGCCCCTATATAGCGATGAACATAGCGATAACGCCGCAACCGCTTGATATATAAAGATGCTTTCGGCGGTTCCAAGGACCCTTTTGAAATACCTATCGAATGGCCCAGTCGAAATTTCCCTAGCGGCACATTTTTTATGTGGAAAGTTTGGGGCCCAGGGGAGCGTTCTATTGCGAGAAATCGACGATTTAAAAAATCGCCCCTATATAGCGATGAACATAGCGATAACGCCGCAACCGCTTGATATATAAAGATGCTTTCGGCGGTTCCAAGGACCCTTTTGAAATACCTATCGAATGGCCCAGTCGAAATTTCCCTAGCGGCACATTTTTTATGTGGAAAGTTTGGGGCCCAGGGGAGCGTTCTATTGCGAGAAATCGACGATTTAAAAAATCGCCCCTATATAGCGATGAACATAGCGATAACGCCGCAACCGCTTGATATATAAAGATGCTTTCGGCGGTTCCAAGGACCCTTTTGAAATACCTATCGAATGGCCCAGTCGAAATTTCCCTAGCGGCACATTTTTTATGTGGAAAGTTTGGGGCCCAGGGGAGCGTTCTATTGCGAGAAATCGACGATTTAAAAAATCGCCCCTATATAGCGATGAACATAGCGATAACGCCGCAACCGCTTGATATATAAAGATGCTTTCGGCGGTTCCAAGGACCCTTTTGAAATACCTATCGAATGGCCCAGTCGAAATTTCCCTAGCGGCACATTTTTTATGTGGAAAGTTTGGGGCCCAGGGGAGCGTTCTATTGCGAGAAATCGACGATTTAAAAAATCGCCCCTATATAGCGATGAACATAGCGATAACGCCGCAACCGCTTGATATATAAAGATGCTTTCGGCGGTTCCAAGGACCCTTTTGAAATACCTATCGAATGGCCCAGTCGAAATTTCCCTAGCGGCACATTTTTTATGTGGAAAGTTTGGGGCCCAGGGGAGCGTTCTATTGCGAGAAATCGACGATTTAAAAAATCGCCCCTATATAGCGATGAACATAGCGATAACGCCTCAACCGCTTGATATATAAAGATGCTTTCGGCGGTTCCAAGGACCCTTTTGAAATACCTATCGAATGGCCCAGTCGAAATTTCCCTAGCGGCACATTTTTTATGTGGAAAGTTTGGGGCCCAGGGGAGCGTTCTATTGCGAGAAATCGACGATTTAAAAAATCGCCCCTATATAGCGATGAACATAGCGATAACGCCGCAACCGCTTGATATATAAAGATGCTTTCGGCGGTTCCAAGGACCCTTTTGAAATACCTATCGAATGGCCCAGTCGAAATTTCCCTAGCGGCACATTTTTTATGTGGAAAGTTTGGGGCCCAGGGGAGCGTTCTATTGCGAGAAATCGACGATTTAAAAAATCGCCCCTATATAGCGATGAACATAGCGATAACGCCGCAACCGCTTGATATATAAAGATGCTTTCGGCGGTTCCAAGGACCCTTTTGAAATACCTATCGAATGGCCCAGTCGAAATTTCCCTAGCGGCACATTTTTTATGTGGAAAGTTTGGGGCCCAGGGGAGCGTTCTATTGCGAGAAATCGACGATTTAAAAAATCGCCCCTATATAGCGATGAACATAGCGATAACGCCGCAACCGCTTGATATATAAAGATGCTTTCGGCGGTTCCAAGGACCCTTTTGAAATACCTATCGAATGGCCCAGTCGAAATTTCCCTAGCTGCACATTTTTTATGTGGAAAGTTTGGGGCCCAGGGGAGCGTTCTATTGCGAGAAATCGACGATTTAAAAAATCGCCCCTATATAGCGATGAACATAGCGATAACGCCGCAACCGCTTGATATATAAAGATGCTTTCGGCGGTTCCAAGGACCCTTTTGAAATACCTATCGAATGGCCCAGTCGAAATTTCCCTAGCGGCACATTTTTTATGTGGAAAGTTTGGGGCCCAGGGGAGCGTTCTATTGCGAGAAATCGACGATTTAAAAAATCGCCCCTATATAGCGATGAACATAGCGATAACGCCGCAACCGCTTGATATATAAAGATGCTTTCGGCGGTTCCAAGGACCCTTTTGAAATACCTATCGAATGGCCCAGTCGAAATTTCCCTAGCGGCACATTTTTTATGTGGAAAGTTTGGGGCCCAGGGGAGCGTTCTATTGCGAGAAATCGACGATTTAAAAAATCGCCCCTATATAGCGATGAACATAGCGATAACGCCGCAACCGCTTGATATATAAAGATGCTTTCGGCGGTTCCAAGGACCCTTTTGAAATACCTATCGAATGGCCCAGTCGAAATTTCCCTAGCGGCACATTTTTTATGTGGAAAGTTTGGGGCCCAGGGGAGCGTTCTATTGCGAGAAATCGACGATTTAAAAAATCGCCCCTATATAGCGATGAACATAGCGATAACGCCGCAACCGCTTGATATATAAAGATGCTTTCGGCGGTTCCAAGGACCCTTTTGAAATACCTATCGAATGGCCCAGTCGAAATTTCCCTAGCGGCACATTTTTTATGTGGAAAGTTTGGGGCCCAGGGGAGCGTTCTATTGCGAGAAATCGACGATTTAAAAAATCGCCCCTATATAGCGATGAACATAGCGATAACGCCGCAACCGCTTGATATATAAAGATGCTTTCGGCGGTTCCAAGGACCCTTTTGAAATACCTATCGAATGGCCCAGTCGAAATTTCCCTAGCGGCACATTTTTTATGTGGAAAGTTTGGGGCCCAGGGGAGCGTTCTATTGCGAGAAATCGACGATTTAAAAAATCGCCCCTATATAGCGATGAACATAGCGATAACGCCGCAACCGCTTGATATATAAAGATGCTTTCGGCGGTTCCAAGGACCCTTTTGAAATACCTATCGAATGGCCCAGTCGAAATTTCCCTAGCGGCACATTTTTTATGTGGAAAGTTTGGGGCCCAGGGGAGCGTTCTATTGCGAGAAATCGACGATTTAAAAAATCGCCCCTATATAGCGATGAACATAGCGATAACGCCGCAACCGCTTGATATATAAAGATGCTTTCGGCGGTTCCAAGGACCCTTTTGAAATACCTATCGAATGGCCCAGTCGAAATTTCCCTAGCGGCACATTTTTTATGTGGAAAGTTTGGGGCCCAGGGGAGCGTTCTATTGCGAGAAATCGACGATTTAAAAAATCGCCCCTATATAGCGATGAACATAGCGATAACGCCGCAACCGCTTGATATATAAAGATGCTTTCGGCGGTTCCAAGGACCCTTTTGAAATACCTATCGAATGGCCCAGTCGAAATTTCCCTAGCGGCACATTTTTTATGTGGAAAGTTTGGGGCCCAGGGGAGCGTTCTATTGCGAGAAATCGACGATTTAAAAAATCGCCCCTATATAGCGATGAACATAGCGATAACGCCGCAACCGCTTGATATATAAAGATGCTTTCGGCGGTTCCAAGGACCCTTTTGAAATACCTATCGAATGGCCCAGTCGAAATTTCCCTAGCGGCACATTTTTTATGTGGAAAGTTTGGGGCCCAGGGGAGCGTTCTATTGCGAGAAATCGACGATTTAAAAAATCGCCCCTATATAGCGATGAACATAGCGATAACGCCGCAACCGCTTGATATATAAAGATGCTTTCGGCGGTTCCAAGGACCCTTTTGAAATACCTATCGAATGGCCCAGTCGAAATTTCCCTAGCGGCACATTTTTTATGTGGAAAGTTTGGGGCCCAGGGGAGCGTTCTATTGCGAGAAATCGACGATTTAAAAAATCGCCCCTATATAGCGATGAACATAGCGATAACGCCGCAACCGCTTGATATATAAAGATGCTTTCGGCGGTTCCAAGGACCCTTTTGAAATACCTATCGAATGGCCCAGTCGAAATTTCCCTAGCGGCACATTTTTTATGTGGAAAGTTTGGGGCCCAGGGGAGCGTTCTATTGCGAGAAATCGACGATTTAAAAAATCGCCCCTATATAGCGATGAACATAGCGATAACGCCGCAACCGCTTGATATATAAAGATGCTTTCGGCGGTTCCAAGGACCCTTTTGAAATACCTATCGAATGGCCCAGTCGAAATTTCCCTAGCGGCACATTTTTTATGTGGAAAGTTTGGGGCCCAGGGGAGCGTTCTATTGCGAGAAATCGACGATTTAAAAAATCGCCCCTATATAGCGATGAACATAGCGATAACGCCGCAACCGCTTGATATATAAAGATGCTTTCGGCGGTTCCAAGGACCCTTTTGAAATACCTATCGAATGGCCTCAGTCGAAATTTCCCTAGCGGCACATTTTTTATGTGGAAAGTTTGGGGCCCAGGGGAGCGTTCTATTGCGAGAAATCGACGATTTAAAAAATCGCCCCTATATAGCGATGAACATAGCGATAACGCCGCAACCGCTTGATATATAAAGATGCTTTCGGCGGTTCCAAGGACCCTTTTGAAATACCTATCGAATGGCCCAGTCGAAATTTCCCTAGCGGCACATTTTTTATGTGGAAAGTTTGGGGCCCAGGGGAGCGTTCTATTGCGAGAAATCGACGATTTAAAAAATCGCCCCTATATAGCGATGAACATAGCGATAACGCCGCAACCGCTTGATATATAAAGATGCTTTCGGCGGTTCCAAGGACCCTTTTGAAATACCTATCGAATGGCCCAGTCGAAATTTCCCTAGCGGCACATTTTTTATGTGGAAAGTTTGGGGCCCAGGGGAGCGTTCTATTGCGAGAAATCGACGATTTAAAAAATCGCCCCTATATAGCGATGAACATAGCGATAACGCCGCAACCGCTTGATATATAAAGATGCTTTCGGCGGTTCCAAGGACCCTTTTGAAATACCTATCGAATGGCCCAGTCGAAATTTCCCTAGCGGCACATTTTTTATGTGGAAAGTTTGGGGCCCAGGGGAGCGTTCTATTGCGAGAAATCGACGATTTAAAAAATCGCCCCTATATAGCGATGAACATAGCGATACCGCCGCAACCGCTTGATATATAAAGATGCTTTCGGCGGTTCCAAGGACCCTTTTGAAATACCTATCGAATGGCCCAGTCGAAATTTCCCTAGCGGCACATTTTTTATGTGGAAAGTTTGGGGCCCAGGGGAGCGTTCTATTGCGAGAAATCGACGATTTAAAAAATCGCCCCTATATAGCGATGAACATAGCGATAACGCCGCAACCGCTTGATATATAAAGATGCTTTCGGCGGTTCCAAGGACCCTTTTGAAATACCTATCGAATGGCCCAGTCGAAATTTCCCTAGCGGCACATTTTTTATGTGGAAAGTTTGGGGCCCAGGGGAGCGTTCTATTGCGAGAAATCGACGATTTAAAAAATCGCCCCTATATAGCGATGAACATAGCGATAACGCCGCAACCGCTTGATATATAAAGATGCTTTCGGCGGTTCCAAGGACCCTTTTGAAATACCTATCGAATGGCCCAGTCGAAATTTCCCTAGCGGCACATTTTTTATGTGGAAAGTTTGGGGCCCAGGGGAGCGTTCTATTGCGAGAAATCGACGATTTAAAAAATCGCCCCTATATAGCGATGAACATAGCGATAACGCCGCAACCGCTTGATATATAAAGATGCTTTCGGCGGTTCCAAGGACCCTTTTGAAATACCTATCGAATGGCCCAGTCGAAATTTCCCTAGCGGCACATTTTTTATGTGGAAAGTTTGGGGCCCAGGGGAGCGTTCTATTGCGAGAAATCGACGATTTAAAAAATCGCCCCTATATAGCGATGAACATAGCGATAACGCCGCAACCGCTTGATATATAAAGATGCTTTCGGCGGTTCCAAGGACCCTTTTGAAATACCTATCGAATGGCCCAGTCGAAATTTCCCTAGCGGCACATTTTTTATGTGGAAAGTTTGGGGCCCAGGGGAGCGTTCTATTGCGAGAAATCGACGATTTAAAAAATCGCCCCTATATAGCGATGAACATAGCGATAACGCCGCAACCGCTTGATATATAAAGATGCTTTCGGCGGTTCCAAGGACCCTTTTGAAATACCTATCGAATGGCCCAGTCGAAATTTCCCTAGCGGCACATTTTTTATGTGGAAAGTTTGGGGCCCAGGGGAGCGTTCTATTGCGAGAAATCGACGATTTAAAAAATCGCCCCTATATAGCGATGAACATAGCGATAACGCCGCAACCGCTTGATATATAAAGATGCTTTCGGCGGTTCCAAGGACCCTTTTGAAATACCTATCGAATGGCCCAGTCGAAATTTCCCTAGCGGCACATTTTTTATGTGGAAAGTTTGGGGCCCAGGGGAGCGTTCTATTGCGAGAAATCGACGATTTAAAAAATCGCCCCTATATAGCGATGAACATAGCGATAACGCCGCAACCGCTTGATATATAAAGATGCTTTCGGCGGTTCCAAGGACCCTTTTGAAATACCTATCGAATGGCCCAGTCGAAATTTCCCTAGCGGCACATTTTTTATGTGGAAAGTTTGGGGCCCAGGGGAGCGTTCTATTGCGAGAAATCGACGATTTAAAAAATCGCCCCTATATAGCGATGAACATAGCGATAACGCCGCAACCGCTTGATATATAAAGATGCTTTCGGCGGTTCCAAGGACCCTTTTGAAATACCTATCGAATGGCCCAGTCGAAATTTCCCTAGCGGCACATTTTTTATGTGGAAAGTTTGGGGCCCAGGGGAGCGTTCTATTGCGAGAAATCGTCGATTTAAAAAATCGCCCCTATATAGCGATGAACATAGCGATAACGCCGCAACCGCTTGATATATAAAGATGCTTTCGGCGGTTCCAAGGACCCTTTTGAAATACCTATCGAATGGCCCAGTCGAAATTTCCCTAGCGGCACATTTTTTATGTGGAAAGTTTGGGGCCCAGGGGAGCGTTCTATTGCGAGAAATCGACGATTTAAAAAATCGCCCCTATATAGCGATGAACATAGCGATAACGCCGCAACCGCTTGATATATAAAGATGCTTTCGGCGGTTCCAAGGACCCTTTTGAAATACCTATCGAATGGCCCAGTCGAAATTTCCCTAGCGGCACATTTTTTATGTGGAAAGTTTGGGGCCCAGGGGAGCGTTCTATTGCGAGAAATCGACGATTTAAAAAATCGCCCCTATATAGCGATGAACATAGCGATAACGCCGCAACCGCTTGATATATAAAGATGCTTTCGGCGGTTCCAAGGACCCTTTTGAAATACCTATCGAATGGCCCAGTCGAAATTTCCCTAGCGGCACATTTTTTATGTGGAAAGTTTGGGGCCCAGGGGAGCGTTCTATTGCGAGAAATCGACGATTTAAAAAATCGCCCCTATATAGCGATGAACATAGCGATAACGCCGCAACCGCTTGATATATAAAGATGCTTTCGGCGGTTCCAAGGACCCTTTTGAAATACCTATCGAATGGCCCAGTCGAAATTTCCCTAGCGGCACATTTTTTATGTGGAAAGTTTGGGGCCCAGGGGAGCGTTCTATTGCGAGAAATCGACGATTTAAAAAATCGCCCCTATATAGCGATGAACATAGCGATAACGCCGCAACCGCTTGATATATAAAGATGCTTTCGGCGGTTCCAAGGACCCTTTTGAAATACCTATCGAATGGCCCAGTCGAAATTTCCCTAGCGGCACATTTTTTATGTGGAAAGTTTGGGGCCCAGGGGAGCGTTCTATTGCGAGAAATCGACGATTTAAAAAATCGCCCCTATATAGCGATGAACATAGCGATAACGCCGCAACCGCTTGATATATAAAGATGCTTTCGGCGGTTCCAAGGACCCTTTTGAAATACCTATCGAATGGCCCAGTCGAAATTTCCCTAGCGGCACATTTTTTATGTGGAAAGTTTGGGGCCCAGGGGAGCGTTCTATTGCGAGAAATCGACGATTTAAAAAATCGCCCCTATATAGCGATGAACATAGCGATAACGCCGCAACCGCTTTATATATAAAGATGCTTTCGGCGGTTCCAAGGACCCTTTTGAAATACCTATCGAATGGCCCAGTCGAAATTTCCCTAGCGGCACATTTTTTATGTGGAAAGTTTGGGGCCCAGGGGAGCGTTCTATTGCGAGAAATCGACGATTTAAAAAATCGCCCCTATATAGCGATGAACATAGCGATAACGCCGCAACCGCTTGATATATAAAGATGCTTTCGGCGGTTCCAAGGACCCTTTTGAAATACCTATCGAATGGCCCAGTCGAAATTTCCCTAGCGGCACATTTTTTATGTGGAAAGTTTGGGGCCCAGGGGAGCGTTCTATTGCGAGAAATCGACGATTTAAAAAATCGCCCCTATATAGCGATGAACATAGCGATAACGCCGCAACCGCTTGATATATAAAGATGCTTTCGGCGGTTCCAAGGACCCTTTTGAAATACCTATCGAATGGCCCAGTCGAAATTTCCCTAGCGGCACATTTTTTATGTGGAAAGTTTGGGGCCCAGGGGAGCGTTCTATTGCGAGAAATCGACGATTTAAAAAATCGCCCCTATATAGCGATGAACATAGCGATAACGCCGCAACCGCTTGATATATAAAGATGCTTTCGGCGGTTCCAAGGACCCTTTTGAAATACCTATCGAATGGCCCAGTCGAAATTTCCCTAGCGGCACATTTTTTATGTGGAAAGTTTGGGGCCCAGGGGAGCGTTCTATTGCGAGAAATCGACGATTTAAAAAATCGCCCCTATATAGCGATGAACATAGCGATAACGCCGCAACCGCTTGATATATAAAGATGCTTTCGGCGGTTCCAAGGACCCTTTTGAAATACCTATCGAATGGCCCAGTCGAAATTTCCCTAGCGGCACATTTTTTATGTGGAAAGTTTGGGGCCCAGGGGAGCGTTCTATTGCGAGAAATCGACGATTTAAAAAATCGCCCCTATATAGCGATGAACATAGCGATAACGCCGCAACCGCTTGATATATAAAGATGCTTTCGGCGGTTCCAAGGACCCTTTTGAAATACCTATCGAATGGCCCAGTCGAAATTTCCCTAGCGGCACATTTTTTATGTGGAAAGTTTGGGGCCCAGGGGAGCGTTCTATTGCGAGAAATCGACGATTTAAAAAATCGCCCCTATATAGCGATGAACATAGCGATAACGCCGCAACCGCTTGATATATAAAGATGCTTTCGGCGGTTCCAAGGACCCTTTTGAAATACCTATCGAATGGCCCAGTCGAAATTTCCCTAGCGGCACATTTTTTATGTGGAAAGTTTGGGGCCCAGGGGAGCGTTCTATTGCGAGAAATCGACGATTTAAAAAATCGCCCCTATATAGCGATGAACATAGCGATAACGCCGCAACCGCTTGATATATAAAGATGCTTTCGGCGGTTCCAAGGACCCTTTTGAAATACCTATCGAATGGCCCAGTCGAAATTTCCCTAGCGGCACATTTTTTATGTGGAAAGTTTGGGGCCCAGGGGAGCGTTCTATTGCGAGAAATCGACGATTTAAAAAATCGCCCCTATATAGCGATGAACATAGCGATAACGCCGCAACCGCTTGATATATAAAGATGCTTTCGGCGGTTCCAAGGACCCTTTTGAAATACCTATCGAATGGCCCAGTCGAAATTTCCCTAGCGGCACATTTTTTATGTGGAAAGTTTGGGGCCCAGGGGAGCGTTCTATTGCGAGAAATCGACGATTTAAAAAATCGCCCCTATATAGCGATGAACATAGCGATAACGCCGCAACCGCTTGATATATAAAGATGCTTTCGGCGGTTCCAAGGACCCTTTTGAAATACCTATCGAATGGCCCAGTCGAAATTTCCCTAGCGGCACATTTTTTATGTGGAAAGTTTGGGGCCCAGGGGAGCGTTCTATTGCGAGAAATCGACGATTTAAAAAATCGCCCCTATATAGCGATGAACATAGCGATAACGCCGCAACCGCTTGATATATAAAGATGCTTTCGGCGGTTCCAAGGACCCTTTTGAAATACCTATCGAATGGCCCAGTCGAAATTTCCCTAGCGGCACATTTTTTATGTGGAAAGTTTGGGGCCCAGGGGAGCGTTCTATTGCGAGAAATCGACGATTTAAAAAATCGCCCCTATATAGCGATGAACATAGCGATAACGCCGCAACCGCTTGATATATAAAGATGCTTTCGGCGGTTCCAAGGACCCTTTTGAAATACCTATCGAATGGCCCAGTCGAAATTTCCCTAGCGGCACATTTTTTATGTGGAAAGTTTGGGGCCCAGGGGAGCGTTCTATTGCGAGAAATCGACGATTTAAAAAATCGCCCCTATATAGCGATGAACATAGCGATAACGCCGCAACCGCTTGATATATAAAGATGCTTTCGGCGGTTCCAAGGACCCTTTTGAAATACCTATCGAATGGCCCAGTCGAAATTTCCCTAGCGGCACATTTTTTATGTGGAAAGTTTGGGGCCCAGGGGAGCGTTCTATTGCGAGAAATCGACGATTTAAAAAATCGCCCCTATATAGCGATGAACATAGCGATAACGCCGCAACCGCTTGATATATAAAGATGCTTTCGGCGGTTCCAAGGACCCTTTTGAAATACCTATCGAATGGCCCAGTCGAAATTTCCCTAGCGGCACATTTTTTATGTGGAAAGTTTGGGGCCCAGGGGAGCGTTCTATTGCGAGAAATCGACGATTTAAAAAATCGCCCCTATATAGCGATGAACATAGCGATAACGCCGCAACCGCTTGATATATAAAGATGCTTTCGGCGGTTCCAAGGACCCTTTTGAAATACCTATCGAATGGCCCAGTCGAAATTTCCCTAGCGGCACATTTTTTATGTGGAAAGTTTGGGGCCCAGGGGAGCGTTCTATTGCGAGAAATCGACGATTTAAAAAATCGCCCCCATATAGCGATGAACATAGCGATAACGCCGCAACCGCTTGATATATAAAGATGCTTTCGGCGGTTCCAAGGACCCTTTTGAAATACCTATCGAATGGCCCAGTCGAAATTTCCCTAGCGGCACATTTTTTATGTGGAAAGTTTGGGGCCCAGGGGAGCGTTCTATTGCGAGAAATCGACGATTTAAAAAATCGCCCCTATATAGCGATGAACATAGCGATAACGCCGCAACCGCTTGATATATAAAGATGCTTTCGGCGGTTCCAAGGACCCTTTTGAAATACCTATCGAATGGCCCAGTCGAAATTTCCCTAGCGGCACATTTTTTATGTGGAAAGTTTGGGGCCCAGGGGAGCGTTCTATTGCGAGAAATCGACGATTTAAAAAATCGCCCCTATATAGCGATGAACATAGCGATAACGCCGCAACCGCTTGATATATAAAGATGCTTTCGGCGGTTCCAAGGACCCTTTTGAAATACCTATCGAATGGCCCAGTCGAAATTTCCCTAGCGGCACATTTTTTATGTGGAAAGTTTGGGGCCCAGGGGAGCGTTCTATTGCGAGAAATCGACGATTTAAAAAATCGCCCCTATATAGCGATGAACATAGCGATAACGCCGCAACCGCTTGATATATAAAGATGCTTTCGGCGGTTCCAAGGACCCTTTTGAAATACCTATCGAATGGCCCAGTCGAAATTTCCCTAGCGGCACATTTTTTATGTGGAAAGTTTGGGGCCCAGGGGAGCGTTCTATTGCGAGAAATCGACGATTTAAAAAATCGCCCCTATATAGCGATGAACATAGCGATAACGCCGCAACCGCTTGATATATAAAGATGCTTTCGGCGGTTCCAAGGACCCTTTTGAAATACCTATCGAATGGCCCAGTCGAAATTTCCCTAGCGGCACATTTTTTATGTGGAAAGTTTGGGGCCCAGGGGAGCGTTCTATTGCGAGAAATCGACGATTTAAAAAATCGCCCCTATATAGCGATGAACATAGCGATAACGCCGCAACCGCTTGATATATAAAGATGCTTTCGGCGGTTCCAAGGACCCTTTTGAAATACCTATCGAATGGCCCAGTCGAAATTTCCCTAGCGGCACATTTTTTATGTGGAAAGTTTGGGGCCCAGGGGAGCGTTCTATTGCGAGAAATCGACGATTTAAAAAATCGCCCCTATATAGCGATGAACATAGCGATAACGCCGCAACCGCTTGATATATAAAGATGCTTTCGGCGGTTCCAAGGACCCTTTTGAAATACCTATCGAATGGCCCAGTCGAAATTTCCCTAGCGGCACATTTTTTATGTGGAAAGTTTGGGGCCCAGGGGAGCGTTCTATTGCGAGAAATCGACGATTTAAAAAATCGCCCCTATATAGCGATGAACATAGCGATAACGCCGCAACCGCTTGATATATAAAGATGCTTTCGGCGGTTCCAAGGACCCTTTTGAAATACCTATCGAATGGCCCAGTCGAAATTTCCCTAGCGGCACATTTTTTATGTGGAAAGTTTGGGGCCCAGGGGAGCGTTCTATTGCGAGAAATCGACGATTTAAAAAATCGCCCCTATATAGCGATGAACATAGCGATAACGCCGCAACCGCTTGATATATAAAGATGCTTTCGGCGGTTCCAAGGACCCTTTTGAAATACCTATCGAATGGCCCAGTCGAAATTTCCCTAGCGGCACATTTTTTATGTGGAAAGTTTGGGGCCCAGGGGAGCGTTCTATTGCGAGAAATCGACGATTTAAAAAATCGCCCCTATATAGCGATGAACATAGCGATAACGCCGCAACCGCTTGATATATAAAGATGCTTTCGGCGGTTCCAAGGACCCTTTTGAAATACCTATCGAATGGCCCAGTCGAAATTTCCCTAGCGGCACATTTTTTATGTGGAAAGTTTGGGGCCCAGGGGAGCGTTCTATTGCGAGAAATCGACGATTTAAAAAATCGCCCCTATATAGCGATGAACATAGCGATAACGCCGCAACCGCTTGATATATAAAGATGCTTTCGGCGGTTCCAAGGACCCTTTTGAAATACCTATCGAATGGCCCAGTCGAAATTTCCCTAGCGGCACATTTTTTATGTGGAAAGTTTGGGGCCCAGGGGAGCGTTCTATTGCGAGAAATCGACGATTTAAAAAATCGCCCCTATATAGCGATGAACATAGCGATAACGCCGCAACCGCTTGATATATAAAGATGCTTTCGGCGGTTCCAAGGACCCTTTTGAAATACCTATCGAATGGCCCAGTCGAAATTTCCCTAGCGGCACATTTTTTATGTGGAAAGTTTGGGGCCCAGGGGAGCGTTCTATTGCGAGAAATCGACGATTTAAAAAATCGCCCCTATATAGCGATGAACATAGCGATAACGCCGCAACCGCTTGATATATAAAGATGCTTTCGGCGGTTCCAAGGACCCTTTTGAAATACCTATCGAATGGCCCAGTCGAAATTTCCCTAGCGGCACATTTTTTATGTGGAAAGTTTGGGGCCCAGGGGAGCGTTCTATTGCGAGAAATCGACGATTTAAAAAATCGCCCCTATATAGCGATGAACATAGCGATAACGCCGCAACCGCTTGATATATAAAGATGCTTTCGGCGGTTCCAAGGACCCTTTTGAAATACCTATCGAATGGCCCAGTCGAAATTTCCCTAGCGGCACATTTTTTATGTGGAAAGTTTGGGGCCCAGGGGAGCGTTCTATTGCGAGAAATCGACGATTTAAAAAATCGCCCCTATATAGCGATGAACATAGCGATAACGCCGCAACCGCTTGATATATAAAGATGCTTTCGGCGGTTCCAAGGACCCTTTTGAAATACCTATCGAATGGCCCAGTCGAAATTTCCCTAGCGGCACATTTTTTATGTGGAAAGTTTGGGGCCCAGGGGAGCGTTCTATTGCGAGAAATCGACGATTTAAAAAATCGCCCCTATATAGCGATGAA
>CAKOFA010000288.1:0-27905 GCA_933210815.1 Meta bourneti | reverse complement strand
CACTGCTTATCCTCACATCAAAAACTGTACAGATCCATGAATCTCATTAGAAGCACAAAACATAATATTCATTCCATACAAGTAAATAAGATTGCCCTTTCAGGAGATGACGACAAGCGACACATATTACCAGATGGCATTCATACTTTAGCTCATGGACATTACTCTATAAAAACTCCGGAAAAAAATATTTTTAATATAATAAATGGCTGAAAATGTAGATTGGAATGAGTTTTCTAAAAAAGCTCTCACGGAAGAGATTTTGATTGGGTTGGCAGATATTGTAATCTGGCGTTATGTCTTTCAGTACTCGTCTTTGAGTGAAACCTTCATAGAAAAATATGCAACTGAAGGAGATTGGTATATTATTTCTCAGTATCAGAAATTGTCGGAGCCTTTCATGGAAAAGCACAAAGAAGATTTAGATTGGGAACTTCTTTGCAGATATCAGAAAATGTCTGAGGAATTTATGGAAGATCATCTTAGTTTGTTAGTCTGGAGAATTGTATCTCATCGTCAGACTCTGAGTGAAACATTCATTAATAAGTATAACGAAAAATTGGATATGCATTTGGTATCTACTAAGCAAAAACTTAGTGAAAACATGATTAGACAATATCAAGATCGACTTAATTGGCGATATGTAACACGATACCAAACCTTCGATGAAAACTTTGCTTTGGAATTCCAGGACAAAATAGACTGGTGTTACCTTTTCAGATACAAGCTTCATATTTTATCTGATAACTTCTACTCAATTCACTACAGAAAAATAGTTTGTATATTGCTATCTGAGATATGCAATCGAGAGGCATTCTTTGACCCCATCAATGGACCATAATTTTGAAAACATTTTTTTTTTAATAGTTTTGAACTATTAAAAGAATACTGCATAAAAATAAAGAGCTGATGTTTGACTCCGAAGAAGACCTTTTCGATTTTATCGATACGTATTTAAGTATGCAGGGACAAAAAAAAAACCGAATGAAAAAATTGAATGAAGAATGTAGGCACAAAGATGTTATTAAAAATGATGACGGTTGGTACGTTTGTAGGACATGCTATGAAGAGCTGAGGTATAACCCCAATAAACCCCCTTTCGATCTTTGTCAGTTATATTTATGCTTAGGGATTGAACGGAGAAGGAAAAACAGAATGAAAAATCTGATTAAATGGTTAGATAAGTATAAGTTACCTTTTGAAGATGACCTTTTGGTTGAATTTACTTCTTTTATCCATAAATATGAAGAATTGTTTCCAGAGCGGAAAAACTTAATCAGCAAAGATTACATATTATTTCATATGTTACGGAAAAGAGATTATCAGATCTCACTTAAGTTACCTAAAATGAAAAAAACGCTTGTTCAGAACGATGAAATCTGTAGAACCATCTTCGAAACGTTAGATTGGAATTTTTAATAGCTTTTGTCGGCTATTAAAAATTATACTAAATCTTTTTTATCAATCCAGCTGGTCTCAGGATAACCTAACCATTTCACTAGATATTTGTTCCCAGCCTTCTTTATGATTTTTTCGATCTTATATACATCGTCTCTCTTATCGTATTTGACCAACTCATTTTCATAAAATGTTCCTTTTACATCTTCATTATTCAAACCCTTAATTCTATAAGTGATTGGATCGTTTTTTAATACTTCGGAAATAACAAATATTTCTTCTGTAAAGGTTGCTTGATATCCCCTTCTAAAGGTTGACTTATATATCGATATTCTAACTTTATCTCCTACTTGAAATTTAGGTTTACGTATAACCTTTTCTTTAAACAAATTGCGGTAGACTTCACCACTGTTTTCTTCTTGACTTGCTTCAACAGGTGTCATCTTGATACTTCTGTGGTATGAATTGTTATAATTTTTCACTAATTGGTTCAATACATCAATGTATTTTTCATTGTTATTTTCAGATAAGTACAGCTTTATTTTATTACCAAGAGTAAGATTAAATCTTTCAACCATAGCAGCTTTTATTTCCACATTTTCTGTTGAGAACCATTGGATATTGTTTTCTTTAAATAACTTTTGAGTTGTTTCACCTACAAACTCCAAACCCTTATCTGTTTGAATCTTTTCAGGAATTCTTTCTTTGAAGATCTTTCTAAATGCTTGAGTTACTTCATTTGATGATTTATCTTTAAGAGGAATAGCCCATGCATATTTACTGAAACAGTCAACAGCTGTTAATAAATATTTGGTACCATCATTATACTTGCTTCTCGCAAATTTATAGACAAACAATAAGTCAGCTTGCCATTGGTCATCGATGTGTGAGACGTAAATTCTCCTCCTTTTAAACTTACGGATAAGCGGTTTATGCTTCGTGTACACATCTTGTTGGTGTAAGAACTCTGAGACCTTTTTCCGACTTAAACCAGTCTTCCTGCTCAGTTCCTTTATACCGCAAAATCCTGTTTCGGGATCATAATAAACTTTTTCGGGGCAACTTTTCTCAGTTACCCCTTCAGAGGTAAAAAACGGCTTTTCTTAGAACCACAATCCATGCATATACCTTTCATCATAGGCCTACCATTTTTTGAGGTGGTTTGATGTGCATCTTTAGTTTCGGTGTGGTCTTTACATTTTAGACAATACACTTTTGATCCCATTCCAAATGTCTTCTTTGCTTTGATGATAGGCTTCACAACAGCTCTGTCTATCCTCTCGCGAATTGTTGGGTTGGGGATATCCTCCAACTCCTTTATCATGTTTGTGTCGCACACTTTGTTTCTTGTTTCAGTGTCTTTGTTTTTAATATAACACACATCATGTTTATAAGCACTTTCATCGACTCGGTTAATGGGTTTACTCCATTCTTTATGCGTTAAATCGGGGTTCAGCCTAGTTTTCCCTCTAAGCAGTTGAGTTCCTGGTCCCGTAAATTGATGTCCTGGCAGATGCATTTCAAATGGTAAATTGTTGATTGCGGCGTTTACAACGCCTTTCCCTTTCTTGTTTCCTTTCTTTTTTCCGCACATTTATTTATATAGAAAAAATTATTTACTCACATATGCATATCCATTGAGTAGGGTTTGTTTCATGTACTTTTCTCTTGGTAGGTAGACTAAGTTATTTACAAAATCGTCCTCTCGCTTGTACACCTCCTCTTCTGATATCGCGCTGGATTTGTACGAATTAAGCAGCTGTTTGTAAAACCTGTAAGACTGTTTGTACTCTTCTTTCCTTTCCACGATATTCAAAGCTTTATCAATAACTTCAACTATACCAACGCTTAAGCTGAGAGCACCTAGGGGGGCCAGCACCAAAGCTGATAGACCCAATGAACTTAAAACGAACTTGCTAACAGTCATGGTGATGTGAAATTTATGGTAGTGGTGATAGCTCTTTCTGTAAACGTAAATTTTCTTCTGTAAGTACTCTTCCATCTTTATTTATAGGCACAAAATATTTCTTCCGGTATCTCAAGGCTGGTTTAACTAAATCAAGCATAAAAAAATCATACGGCTGTTGCATACACTTTGTGTACAATCTACTAAATTCTTCTTTTGTCAAACTACCATCTATCTCTCTTATGATCTGTTGAATCTCCCTCTGTTGGAGGTTGAAAAATATTAAGTAATTGCAGTTTCTCCTGATAACAATAGGTGTTCTATAATAAGATTGGGAAAGGTAAATGATTGAGGCGTTTTTCTTCCTGCCTCTGACGAAAAAATCTTCTATGCTCTTCTGATCCCTGTCAGTCATGCAATCATCAAAGACAACAACATTTTTGCAGGATGGGTCAAGGTCATCCACTGTTATAAAATCCTTTGAATCAGAGGAGAATAAAGTTCCCTTCGTGCCGAATTTTTCGTATAACTCTAGCATAATTTTCTTCTTCTTTTTAGGATACTTTATCGAGTCAATATCCACACCATCAAACATTGTGTACTTCTCTTGCAATTTGGTATACTTGGGTTCATACATATCTTTTGCACAAACGAATAAATTATCAAAATCGAGATAATCATATATGAAGTTCAGCAATAAATTTGTTTTACCAGTCCCTGAAGCTCCAGCGATTAGAAGCCTGAAAGGATGCTTTGGTAGTAAATAATGTTGATTTGCATCGACTAGTTCTTCTGCTTCTGTATAATTTTCAATTCGAATCATCTTTATTTAATGTCAAAAAGTTTGCTTCAGCAAAAAATTACTTTGCTTGAGTAAAAACATAATTTGCTGGGAGCAAAACTCTTTTTTTCATAATAATAAATGAATACTATCCAAAAAGAGCGAAATAAGAAGTTAAGAGAAGAAGTTAAAAATGACCTGAAAGTTTTCAAGCTGCAGGCTCAAATCAGAAGAAACAACGAACAACAACTCGGAGAAGAACTAGGTATCCAGAGGTCACTATCCGACTTCCACAAGCCTGTAACCGAAAAACTACAAGCACAAGAAGCAACAAGATCAGAGCAGCTTAAGGTTATAAAAGATACCCTCGATAACATTCCTCAAGCAATTGAACACATTCCTCTAGCGATTGAACATCCCTCCCCAGATATCTTTAATTTTGACAAAGAATTGGATATAGAGTATTTAGAGAAAAACAATTTTCCAAGACCCTCAAAATTGTACAATGAACCCAAGGTAGTATTGCAAGAAATTATTGATAAAGTAAACAAAGTTCACATGAAAATGGCTCGCCAAAAAGGGAACATTATGAGCCAAATTTCTCGAATGACTAAGAAAGATGAGGAAAGAGAAGAAAACTTATTCTCCCAGGTTGATTATTTAAGAGAACATATGCATACGTTAGAAGATTATCGAGAGAGATTAAGAGACTTGCAAAGAAAGGAAATATATCTCGGCAAAGGAGTAGAAGATAATATGACAATGTTGGCTCGGTTCACTGATAAGATTTGTAATGGATCCAAAAGCAGAAAATTATATAATGAAGTCGTTGATTTATTGGACGCATTGTTGAAAGAAGGAACTTTGACCAGCGAGCAGGTGAAACACTATTACAAAAAATTTTCTTTAAATAAATGAGTAACTACATACAAACCAAAATACATTTAAGCGATCACCAGATTGCTAAACTTAAATCCGCACACCAGAAGGGGGAAGAAGTAACTCTACAAATAGATAAGTCAAAACCCTCTAACTATGACATGTATTTAACTTCAACTCAAATTGCTCAACTTGGGAAAGGGAAACGAATCACCATCAGTAAGTCACAACTCAAGAAAACTGGGGGCTTTCTACCCTTTTTAGCGCCTTTTATACCCGCATTAATTGCTGGGGCAAAAGCATTAGCGTTGGGTGCTGCAAGTGGGGCTGCTGGGTGGGGGGCCAAGAAAGCTTTGGATAAAATTTCCGGATCTGGTAAAAAAAAGACCGTTGGAAAGGGAGTCTATCAAAATTGGGAATATCCAACGAAGTAATTGAACAAAATATGAAGCATGAAAGGGGGTTTAGGGGCGTCTTCACTTCAGATCTATTACCCAAAAAGATGAGGCTGTTTGAAAACGGCATTATTAATCTAGACATAGCTACAGGACCCGGTACGCACTGGGTATGTTACTATAACGATCCTAATAATGACTTTGTTGAGTACTTTGACCCTTTTGGAGAGCACATTTACAAAATTCTTCCAAATATCAAGAAATATCTGCTAAGTTCTGGAAGGAAAAAAGAAATTGGATATAATTCAAGCTTTCTACAACATCCTGCCTCTGTAAAATGTGGTTACTTTTGTATGAAATACATTAGGGAAAGAAACAAAGGCAAATCAGTTGTTGATGTGTTATATTCTTTTACGCAGGAGCCTAGCGAATCTAACGAAAAAAATGTTCTCTATAAATAAATGGTGTTATTAATTTTAGATTCGAAGAACTCGGAAAGATCGGAAGATTTTACGATTGAATATTCCAGGCCTTTTAGAATCAAACAGATTGCCCTTCAGTCCTTTTCTATGTATGTTTCATGGGATAATATCAAAGACGAAAAGTTTTCATACTATGACGGTCAACAGTGGTTCGATTTGGTGATACCAGATGGAAATTATACTATCAGAGGTCTGAACCGTTACATGATAAATTTTTTTGGAAACGATCCACCCATTCTATTTGGTATAGTAGAGGAGCGACAAAGAATTGCCATTCAACTGAAAAACAACTATAAGATCAATTTATCAAGAACCAACAACCTGCACAAACTTTTAGGTTTCGAACCCAAAATATATGAAGAGCCCGAACAAATAGGAAAGTACATTGCTGACCTTTCCGGCGGTAATGATAACATTTACATCCATTGTGATATCGCCGAGGGAGCCTTTATCAACGGCTTCCACTCTTCAAACGTTATCTATTCTTTTACAAATAGTAATCGACCGGGCAGTCAAATTATTAAATCCTTCGACAAACCTCTGTTCTTCCCTGTTCGAATGGAGAGTGTCTATAGAATCAGAATGAGAATAACAAATCATAGAGGCGATCCAATCCCACTCAATAAGCAGGAAGTACAATATAATTTTATTGCCCTATAAATAAAAGAAATGAACAAACACAGACTTCAAAGGAAGAGTAAGAAGATTCAAGGGAGGGGGTTCTTTTCAGACGTACTGTCTACTGTCGGACCTGCTTTAAAAGACAAGGCCCTCATGTTCGTACAAGATCAACTAAACAAGATGAATGTATCACCACGTATCGGCTCAGAATTAGAAGGCAAAGCTAAAGCGTTTGTGCATGATAAATTCAACGAAATTTTATCAAAGAAGAAGAAACATGGAGCTGGACTAAAGTTCCTATAAATTCGATTTAATAGCCACGTGGCTATTAAATTGAGAAGGAAAAAAAAAATTATATAATAAATGAACAAAATATTTGAATTAGACAACACCGATTATTATTACGATGATGACATCGAAAGTTTCGAGTATAGAGAAGTGAGGCATGAAAATAGTGATAGTTCTATGGAAAACGCCACTTATCACTTCTTTATACAAGACACTAACGCCAACATTTTATACTCTAACGGTTACCTGCAGCAAAAACTGAAAATTGTTAAGAGCGATGGAACTGCAATAGGTGATGATAATGTAGCTCTCGTGAATGGAGGTGGCTTAATCAATGCCAACAGGTTTACATTAGGGAACACAGAAATCGAATCGAACATTAATTATTCTGCACTCCTCCAACATGTGCTAGGTTTGATTCATTTTACACCGGACTATTCTACTTCGGAAGCTAGCAATATGCTCTTCTACATTGATACATCCAACACTGCTGATAGAAAACACTTAAAATACGGCGGGGCCTTGGCTGAAGACACTAAAATAACAGACTTTTTAGAAAGATTGGTGTTGAATGACGACTTTAATCAAGGATTCATTGAAAGGTGCAAATTCACTAGAAACAGTAGCACTGTAACACTATGGATCCCATTGAAATATATATTTGACTTCTTCCGTGAATACAAGAAAGTTATTACTGGGTTCCAAGTCAAATTTGAGTTTCAGAGAAATCATAGTGAAAATATGTTGTACACCAATGAGCAAAATAAGAACTATAAAGTTGTTGTGGAAGATTTATCGCTTTGGCTTCCTTACGTTAGATTCAAAAACTCAGCTGCAGCTAAATTTAACGAATTAAGGTTGTCAGATAAGACCCTCGAGTTAAACTGGAATCAACACAGCATTGTAAAATCGAATATCTTCTACAAAAACTCAAGCGGTTCCTATAGCATAAAAGCCACATCAGATGAAGTCTTATCGCTGTATGTGATACCTCAATACACTGAAAGGTATGAGAACGCAGGGCAAAACAATATGCTGTTCGACCATTTGGACATGACAGAATGTTGGCTGATGATAAATAACGTTAAGGTTCCAACTGTTAGCTACATGATGGACTTTGGTAAGAAGGATTATAATAGGTTATACGCAGCCCTTTTAGAATCCGGACTCAACACCATTACATCGGAAACTGGATGCATGGTCAACTATTCAAATTTTGGAAAATTGTATCCAATCATTTGTTTTAATCTTGCTCATCATCAAAACTATACAGATACAAATAACTTGATGATTGAGTTCAACTGGAGGTTGAGAAACAACACCACTAAAGATTACGTTTTCTATTTCATCCTGCAAGAGCGTAAGAGATGTCACTTGAACATCAAGAATAAAGACATCACCATTATCAAAACATTAAACGTATAAGATTTTATTTTTTATAGTCGGAAGATTATAAAAAAAAAATTCATTGAAATAAAGAAATGGCAGCTTATTATCCAATTTTTGAGGATGAAATCAAAGAAGGACCTCCTGGCATTCCGGGAGTGGGATTTAAATTAACGAATGATGACAATTACGACATGGAAAAGAAGATTTTAAGGAACTTAAGTGATCCTATTCAATTAAATGATTCAGTAACTAAGTATTATGCGGATGATATGCAAAGAGATTTAAAATCAAAAATTAAAGCTTTAAGTGATGTAAGTATTATACTAAATCATGATGGGGAGTTTGATGCAAGAAACAAAGTAATTGACAATTTAGAAGATCCTGTTGGTGACAGAAATGCTATTAATAAAGCCTACTTTGAGAGACATGCATTATTGTTAAAGCATAATATTTTTGATGCCCGAAACATTCCAATGAAAAACCTTGGTAAACCGAATGACGACAAAGATGCCGTTACCAAAAAGTATGTTGATCTTAAAACAAAAATCAACCATAAAAGAGATGATAATATGTTAAAAAGAGATAACGACGGTCTTTATGTTCCATCTTTAATACAAAACGAGCATTATAATTTTGAAAATAAAAGATTAACGAATGTTTCCAATCCAATCGAAAATTCAGACGCTGTGACTAAAGAATATGCTGATGGTAAAATATTTTACGCAACAACCGAGCAGTACGAAACTTACAAAGAGGATGGAATTCAAACCGTAACATTCAATAAATTCAGTAGTAATTTACTGACTCCCGACATGAATCTAACGTGTGAGATGGACATGAAAATTATAATATTTTTAGGATCTAAAGATCGAAAAATTCCTTTAATCAAATTGAGCATTGGTGGACATCATATTCTTGAAAGGCCGTTAGAAACGAATAATGAATCCTGTTTAGCGATTGCATTTGGTAGAAAAGATAAACAAGTGTTGTTAGAAATTTCACCAGATGGTAAAGAGAACAAAATCAAGCCACATATTATCGTAGAAAAAATTAATTACCTCATATAATAAATGGCAGCATATTATCCCCTTGTTGAGGAAGAAATTAAACAGGGGCCTCCTGGAATTCCCGGGATAGGCTTTAAATTAACGAATGATGGCAATTACGACATGGAAAAGAAGATTTTAAGGAATGCCGAAGAACCCACTCAAAATAGTGATGTTACAACAAAGTCATACGTAGACATATGTAAAAAAATCTTAAAGACGACCATTCAAGCTTTATCGGATAGAAGTTTAATTCTTTCGGAAAACAATATGTACGACGCAAAAGGCAAAAGAATTTGTAATCTTTTGGACCCAGTTGAACAGTCTGATTGTGCAACAAGGTACTATGTAGACATACTCACTAAGAAGTTACAAAATAAAAGTTTACTACATTCATTTCGAGGAGACTTTGATGCTAAAAACAAAACGATAGGCAATGTAAGAGATCCGGAATCTGACAAAAACGTAGTAAACAAACAATATTTTGAAAGCAATGCTTTAGTACTTAAAAACGGTATTTATGATGTGAGGGACATTCAAATCAAAAACCTCGCTGTACCGAGGGACCCGAACGACGCTGTATCAAAAATGTATGTTGACCTTAAAACGAAAATCAATGATAAAAGAGGCAACAATATATTAACAAGCGATAACGATGGTCTTTATGTCTCTAATCCACTGGAATTAAATGATGTCGCCACAAAAAGTTATGTGGATAATCGAGAATTCTTTGCAACATTAAGAGAGCGTTTCGAATGCTCACCTAATGAATTCAAAGAAGTTAATTTCGATCTAATGAGTTCCACATTATTAGACGAAAATTTATCATTGTCAGCTGATATGACCATGAAAATAACGGTACAACTGTTACCCATATCAAGCCATATTGAAACGTTTGACATACGTTTAGATTTTAATAATGGTGCCTCTTCTTTTCAAATAGCTGCACGAACATTACAAACAGTTACTTATTTTAAGCGAGGTAAAAAGAATGATGTTCTTAAACTATACATATCGTGTAAAAAAAATGATATTAAAGTTCAACCATATTTACATATCCAAAGGATTGAATTTTTCAACTCTAAATAAAGAAATGGATTTAATTAGCCCATTTGTTTAAATTTGATCAGTAACTTTTTTTAATAATCCTGGATTATTAAAAAAAATAAAAAAGGCCTATAACTTACTGATCTTTTGAAAGACATTGAACAGCCAAGTTAATTAATTTTGCGATGTCATCTTCTAATTTTTCGAAACAGTTGCCAATTTCTGATGGGTTGTCTAAATCATTTGAAAGAATAGCCAATTGCAGATATTGCAAGGACCGCTTATATTCCCCAATTATTGTAGATAATGGCTCCTTGAACGAGTCTAACCAAACAATTTTTTGCGAATCTTTATTAGTGAAAAGATGTGTACAACTGCAAGCTGATGGCAAATGGAATTTGGGTTTGTTCATTTCTGTATTCATTTTTTCCGTTTGTTTCTTATATATATTTATTTCTTTAAATCAATTTTATTCTAAAGCAGTATGCTCAAACACCGTCGGCAATGAGTGCTCACTTCCTCGTACGAGAGTCCTTGAAACCGGGGCCGCGCTAGAGCGTTGAAACTCGCAAAACTGCGGCTTCGTTACGTCACATATGGGGAAAGAACACTTTTGTAGTATGACGTATAAAAACTATTTAAATTGTGTCAATAGATGGCAGCTCCTTACGGACACATATTATAATGGGCGTGTTTAACAAATTCTTACAACTTCTTATAAATATATAACGTTTTTTCAACCTTTCTTTGATTAGATAAATTGTGGTGTTTGATATTTTAAAGAATTTTAGCATTCAACCTGAAAAATGACTTGTTTAAAGTGATATATTCGACGATTTTCCCCTCCAGTGTAATGTTTAAATACAATTTTACGTGAGGTTTTGTTGGGTACCCATGGCTTAACGGTATGCGCGCAGGACTCCTAACATCAAGGTCCCAAGTTCAAACCCCAACCTCTCCCACATTGTTAATCAATGTGGGTTGACCACATTGTTAATCAATGTGGGTTGATGGTTGGTGACCTCTACCTAGCCAAAAATGACATGTCCGCTGCTCTCGTCGTTGTCCAAAAGAGCAGCACTCTTCGAATAAGTGGTGGGTGGGATCCCGACGTCAAAATGATGTCACAGTCTTACAGTGTTGTCCAACTTGTTATATGTAAGCCTCAGTGGCCGGTGGGCTCAGAGCGTACTTGATCTTGAATTCGACCTATCAAGAAGGGCCCCTTGGTGGGTCGAGTTTGAGATTGAGTACGCTCTGAGCCTACTGGGGAGGCATTTTGCAAAAAAAATTTAAGATACTTATCAATTTTTAATGATTATTTTCATTCATTAAAAATAAAATCACATAAAAAAATTAGTTGAAAGAAAATTCTACCTGGTGCGCTGGGTTGGCTTTACCAATATCCTTCTTACCTCGATAGATTAAATAGCACTGTTTTGTTATTAAGCTTAAATGCTCGTCAGTCATTATTTTGTTGAAACGTTCGGGGAGAAATACTGTGCCTGTATCCACCAAACTTACAACAGCCTTTTCACCATAGCGTGTCTTTACCATTTTCGCATCGGATATCAGGTACTTTTTACCAATTTCTAAATCATCCAGCTTTAGATAGTCTGATTGCAAATTACCTACTGAATTTAGACTTTTGAGAAGAGAACTTTCCATGGTTTTTGATTTCTTTGTATACTAAAAAAATGCATCTCTTTAAATGAAAAAAATATTTCCTTAAAATTCTGCGTCGCAGGAAAAGGGGTGCTTTCCGAAGGGGGTACCCTTCCGTCTCAGCGACTTTTTGTTTACTTCAAATAAATATTATTACATTATGAAATATATCCATTGTTTTCTAAAAGTGGGTCGAGATTTTTATGGAGGATTTCGTTACCATTGTTTTTAGAAAAATAATATGGATAAAATAGAGCCATCGCTTTTCTAAAAGTGGGTGCGTTTTTAATGGGCAAGTTTTACACCATTGTTTTACAAAAATTGGTATGGGTGAAACAGAACCATCACTTTCTAAAAGTGGGTTCGATTTTAATGGGGAGGTTAGCACCATTGTTTTAGAAAATTGGTATGGGTGAAATAGAGCCATTACTTTCTAAAAGTGGGTAGAATTTGGATGGGGGTTTTGCGGCCATTGTTTTAAAAGGGGGTGGAGATTTAATGGGGGGTTTTGAGAGCCATTGTTTTAAAAGGGGGTGGAGATTTAATGGGGGTTTTGAGAGCCATTAACAGTCACTGCGCCAGCTCTGTCATTATCACACTACTCTTGCATCAAATATTGCTGTCGGGTCCAATGAACCCGTCTGGTAGTCGGAAGGTTAATCGAACTAGGTATTGATCACTGATCAGAAGTTATATTCTAAAGTACCTTTTAATCTATAATAATTGAATTTTTTCTAATTTTAATATTTAGTTCATATATTTCACAAAGTTAAAGCTTTTCGTTAACAATAAGATTTCTAAAAAAACTCAAGAACAAATACTTAATTTCAATAATTATTTATTTATGATAGACATGGGAATACTTCTGAAAAATATACAATTATTTTCATTCTCTGGAAAATAAATTTGAAAACTTCGAGAAAGGCAATTTAATTATCTTTTGTAGTACATAAAAAACTATAACTTCAACGTTCCTGAAATAAATATCAATAATATAATTTTACAAAATGTTCAAATATTTCAAATTATACAAATGAATAAAAAAATAGCACGATAAGTTACTTTAAAGTTTATTTGAATGGCAGGTTTTAGTGTTCTGATTTTTAAGTATTTTTCTCATTAAAAAAAATCAAAATATCTGAAATATCAAATCAGAAATATGTGACAAAATTATGCGATGTTTTCAGTCATCCGTAGATACTAAAACCCTAAAGAATTTACACAAAATTATGAAATAACATTACTATTGAAATTATTTCACATTATTGTTTTAACATTGATATATATATATATATATATATATATATATATATATATATATATATATATATATATATATATATATATATATATTCGCAGTTCCTAAGAGAAATTATTTAATTGCTTAAGAAATCTCTACATAAAGAAAAGCATTGATGATTATGTGGCTTATGCGGATAAACTACTTCATTTTCCTTTGCATAATTGGGAAAAAATATAAAGAGAAATGTGACAGTAACTACTCTTCCCTTCCAAGTTCTTCATGACCTGGAGTCATTTCTTACCTTGAGAATATGTGGTTCCCACATCCAGTCTCCACAGTCGCAGTTTGTGTTCTAGGAATTACAAAGCAAACACTGCATAAAAGAACATCAGTTGGAGGAAACACAATTCCTTCAGCCTTTCAGAACTATTTTAAGTGCGCACCTTTCAATGTACTTCTTGAAGGACCAACATGACTCAAACGATTTATTATCTTTCTCTCCTATCTTACTGAAAGCATCACAGGTACCGATGCCAATGATGATTTAGTATCAAGGTGTGCCTGCTACAATAGGTTAGAACATTTTAAACTCTTGAATACACAAATGGTCTTGAATGGTCAAAGGGCGACAGTCGCCTTAGAATGCGAAGAAAAGGCCATTTCACAGGGCTAGGTAAGAGAAACTACCATTGACAACACGCATTCAGCCACATGCAAGGAAAAAAGAGTATCATTGAGAATTGTATATCCTTTCGATTTCTCTCGTCAACGTTCTCCGATACTGAACCAATTACGAATTTCAAGCCAGTAAAATTCTCCATTCAAAGATCAAACAAGAATATCCCATTTGAACACAAACTGAAGAAACGAACGCACGTTGAAATCGAATCCCTATCAGCAAATTCTCAGTAAGCACTCCTTCGGGTGACAAGTGGGACAGACGAGTAGGCTTTGTTGTGAGGGGATGACATTGAACGATACTTCAATGTCATCTGCTATTCGTTTTTCTAGGCGTTAACAGATACTGCTAACCCATACTTCAAGTCACAAGACCGCATAGCCCGAGGATAACAATTAGCGCGGTCCCCCGGTCCGGACGCTTTATTTCCCTGTCTTCTTAGAGGAGCCTGTCATCCGAAGAGGGCTATATACGCGGAGATCTTTTTGTTGCTTGAAAAAGTGGGGTAGGAAACCGGCCGTCTGTTCAGAGTTAGTGATATACAAGAATCTGAGGCTCCCGTAACGAAGAGATGTGGAAATCTCGGCCGTCTACTATAACCAGAGCGTTAAAATATATCTGTACCTTGGAACAAAAAGCCAATGTCCAAAGCTTTCAAATTTGAGTTTCAAAATTTCTCAAAAATGTAAAAGAAATCTAAATAAATTTGACACTAGAATGTAATAAAAAACCATGACTAAATTGAAAGGTAAAACTGAAAAATAATGATACACAAACCGTTAGTAATTTTAGTAGTTAGACAATTTTTTTTGCGAGCGGTAGTCTGTAGGGTTACTTTCCATTGTAAGGCTACTACATTTTCAGGTTTAGCGATCGTTTTCTAATTGAAAAGTAGTTGAACAGGTTCTGAGACATACAATGGACGCCAAACCATACGATTGAGCAAAAGAGGATGTCTCTTCTATCGCCAGTAGGAGCCAACTGATTCGATTCGTGAACGAATCGGATCATTTGGGATTCGAATCACTTGAGATTCGGATGTTTGGGAGTTTATTCTTTTAGGGGTTTGGAATGAGAAGACTTTCTTTTCATTTCTTTGCTTTTGTGTTTCTATTCACAATTTCTTGGGCCTCGGCAGCCCGGTTGGAAGAGTAACGGATTAGCAACCGGAGGTTTACGAGTTCGAATCCAACCAAGTACCCCGTGTACAAAGGGGGCTGGTGCACGTTAAATCTATCGTGGCCTCAAATGTTCTCACGTTGGCGTGGTGTGAAAGTTTGGAGAGTGGGGTTGCAGCTCAGGTGTTACCTCGTCATTTTCCCCTTGATCGCTTGACCCCCTCGTCATTGATCCCGAACCGTCAGCAATAGCCCGTTGTGTTGCTCCAGTGTGACGTTAATTAAAATAACTACTTACCTATCTAACCGAAATGTTGAATTTCAAAATTGGGTATCACTTATAGATGTATTAAATTAACTAATTATGAAAGCTTTTTCTTTTATTTCCAGAGAAATGAATTTGTTTTCTTTTGGAAAACAAAAAATGTTTTTCAAAAAAATGAACTTGCGTTCGCAAATTCGAATACCTTCTAATTTAATTTTAAAAAAGGGAATTGATTTATTTGCTTTGAATTTGATTGAAATAGCTTAGATGAAAATTGACAACGAAAATTTTCTTTTAACATTTTATTCATTTTCCTGGAAAAATTTCGTCACTAAACATTTCTTTACACCATTCTATTTTTAAAGCAATCAAATTACATTTTGAGAATATTTATTTACTACTTTGAGAATTATTTTCTTCTTCGTATGAATCATTAAAAAATCTGTCATTCTATGAGCTTCATATAGAATGTTAGATATTAATTAAAAATGATCATGCAAAACTAACTAAACTACTTCAATCATTGCACTGATAGCTATATTATTGAAAATGTGGCAATATAGAAAGTCATTAAATCAGCATGTTAGCCTTTAATTTGAAATTAATACGGATGGATATAAATATTTTAATACTACTCGATAGAAATGTATTTTGATTCAATCACCTGGGATCTATATATCAAACATAAATCAAATGTATCTTAAGGTTCCAACGTACGCTAAATTCAAGTTGCGAGAGGTATGAGACCTGAATGTCGAATCTCGAACAGAAACAGAACATTTTTAAAGTTACTGATTCAACACATATTTATAGCGTTTAATGCTGTTTTTTATCATTATTATTTGATCCAGGAGACAGAACATTTATGACAGATGGTAGGTGCTCAAATGTGACCTCGTCGACCATGGTTCAAAATTACGTGTTGTCCTCGGTTCTTTCCCTTTGGGATTGATCCCAGACCGTCACAAATAACCCGCTGTATTGCTAGAGTGTGACGTTAACTAAAATACCCATCTACCTAGAATGGTAGTTAGTTGAATTTACGTCACATTGGAACAACACCATGGGCTGTTAGTGACGGCAGAACTAGGAATCGTGACAAGATAGTGTTTTAATTTTTATAATATTTAATTAATTAATTTAATTTTTATAATATTAATGAATGATAAAGTAAATAAAACGAGTAAAGATGGTTTTTATTGTAACTGTAAAATTCAAAGTTAATAACAGTATGCAACAGAATTGCATTTGTTCATTAAGTCAATTCAAACAATTTTAATTTGAAATTAGAGTTATTTTAAAATTTTATTTCAAACAGTGATTTTCTTATTTTTCATCGTAAGATTGATTTAGTGAAGGATATTTAACAATTAATTATATTTACTTTAGGATGAGTTTTAAGGAGACTGCACTCTGAGTATTATGAGCTTTGATATAAGTTATGAAGGAAAAATAATGTTTAATTACATTATTTCCTTCTCCCTGAATGGGGAAGAGGAACTGTGATAGTCAAATCTTTTTGTTTTCATGAATTGATTGACGAAGTTCGAAATCATTTTAATGAAACAAGTAATTATGAGTATAGTAATTATCCATATTTTCATACTCATAATTCAGAAACGACTAAGATAAATGACTTGTAATATGGCATTCGAGATTAAATTTTTACATAAATTCTAAATTTTGCACAAAAATTGTGTGTTTGTAATCAATTTAATATGAAGACAATCCCCAAAACAAATTTTACGCACATGAATTTATAAAACTGATAGCAAACAATATTATCTTTGGCAAAAGAAAATGGTTAACTTTAAATTTGAGTGTTATAAACACAAAATGGATTCGAATGTTACCAGAGATTTCTAAAAATTACTTAATGTTTCGAAACAGTTGCTCCTTGAATATTTCAGTACCTCCAGATTATAAAATGTAGGGAAATTGTCTTGTTACACATACAATGTAAAATTTTTTCTTCAACTAACCAATATTTCAGATAAGAGTAATTAATTTAAACGATTTTTTAAGAGGAAAAATAGATATGTAAATTATTTATTTATTTAATAATGAAAATTCTATAATTTACATTTTATTAGAAGTAAATTAATCAAGTATTCTAATGCATATTGTTTTAATTTTTGATTAATTATAAAATTTTATTATGATGAAACAAAAATGTCAATATATTTTGATCTGCAAAAACCAGTTATGAGCAAGTGTTAAGTTACCTACACGAGTAGTTCAAAATGACGATCTATCGCTGTCAGGAAGAGAAAAAATGTTGCTTTTAAATTAGTTTATTGAGCGGAAAAAGTATCTTTAGGGATATAATTTACGAATTTAATATAAAAAAACGGCTCATCGGCGGAATAAGAATGTTTAATTCTGTTTAAATTGTAGGTTTATTGAGTGGTATTGGTTTGATTAAATTTTAAAAAAGCAAAGGATATTTAGGTTATCCTGGATGAAAAGGAAAACCACGGTTCGAATTGGGTTCTCTAGCGTTGCAAGATACGACGCTACTATCTCACCGGGAGCACCGGGAGATTGAGTAGCAGTTCTGTGATTCGCTTAACTCCTATTCAAAACCAGTTGCGGAGCAAGAAGGCAACTTGTCCACATACGTTTTCTTGTTGGAGTGAGGGAAACTTTCCCCGCCAAACCAACCAGTTAATTCATGAGGGTTCTTACATTTCCCCTCTCGAGGTCCGAAAGGTTAAACCTAACTCGGGTTCAGTTCTTTAAAGCGATACCTAATGCAGCAATGGAAGGTCTTGCACTGATAGCTGGAATGAAATTTTTCCCTATCGGCGATCCCAATACCGCAAAATACATATATGCCCGTTACTTACAGAGGTCATCAGTTTATTTAGACCTTAGTGTTAGGGAAACCTCGACGGTGTCTTGTTCCAAAGACCCTGTGAGAAAACGTCTCAAACGCTTTTGGGATCATTTAAATAGGAGAACCTTGGACGCTTTAGACCTCGACAGTGACCGCCGCGTGAATCGATTTTATGAAAAAATTTGTTCCAAGAAAGTCTTGACTGAATTTTTATACTACCGGAGGGAATTCCGGATCTTCCTTGCCAACCACATTCTGGATTGTATCCTGAACTCCCGAAATAAGATCGACGAAGTGAGACGTCACCTGCCCCTACTACGGATGATAGTTCAATCTGGAAAGATCAAGAGCGAAGTTTACGAGAATTTGATCATCTTCAACTGTGTCATGAAACTTCTGGTAGAACAGTGCGTGGATTCTCATCTAGTTGTGGATGCTTTGACATCACTGTGTTCAATATCAAATTTCGTGAGCTGCCTACATACTGAGAAATCGAAACAGTGGGTGGATTACGTGCTGTATCACTGCCAGAAGGCTCGTTTCGGGCTCTGGGGAATTTTTTCGGATACACTAGTGCAATTTATTCAACAATCTCCTCATCTCTATAGCATGCGGGAAGAAACGAGAGAAATAGTGTTTCTTTTCCTCAAGTATGGAATTTCGATTGAAAATGCGGCATGTCTAATCTTCCGCGATACCGGCTTAGCATGGTAAGTCACATTTATTTATGTTTTGGAGTTATGTTCCTTCAGACACGCGCTCCGAATTTTTGTATATGATTAGTTTAGAAAGCGGTCGTCACCTTATTCAATAACAATTGTTATCATGGAAAAGTGCGGTTTCGACTAGAAGGTATTCGAACTTGGGTCCGTCGATTTTTGAAAGCGTGAAACCTGGTTAGGAGAAGGCTGCTATACGTAAAAAAATGAGGGAGATCGCCATGGCTGGTGTCCCCCACAACAACACGTTATCACAGCTGTCGTTTGCTTTCGACCCCCGAGCAATAAACTTCGAACTAGTTGTGAATTTGATTGGTTGACGAAACATTCAGTCCCCTAATTTAACTAATAGACTTGCTCAAAACCATGCGACTCGACTGCCAAATTCCGAGATCCCAATTATACTGATGAATTTATTTGTTTAGAAGATAATATCTCTTCCCCAAACTTTATGGTCTATTTCCTGATTCATTATTAGGGACTTAGGTGAGGGATTTGTGGGGTCCACAGCACAGGGCGCCAATGTCTAGAGGGGTAGCATTTGAAAAACATTGATATCTTGTTATTTTTCTTTGAAAACGTGTTCCTAAGAAAACCGGGCAGGCTGTGTCTTATCACTACCGGAAGCTTTCGAATAAGTCTCGTTAAAGTATAGTATCTATTTGGGTACAGTAAATGAAAGAAATACAAAATTCAGTATTTATCGAAATTTGACGAGTTGCTTTTTCGCCGTAGACTGTGTTCGATGTATTTTTGCTTGGGTTTTCAACGATTATATTCCGATGTGAAATTTTTAATATTCTTCAAATGCGATCCAAAGTTTTACAACCAACACTCTATTCGATTTCACTTTTATTGTCTTAGATCGACTTATACCTCGACGTTAGCTTTCGTTTGAAACCAACTTTGACATCATAGCGCTTCGCAGTCCAGAGTAATACGGAGTTGAACTTTGCGAACAACGGAAAGTCCCCCAAACGTAACCTGTTGAAGTTCACGACTATTTTGTCAAGAGCTCGAAAAGACAATGAACACTTTTCTATTTTTGTATGTTGCGTATATAATGTAATGTTGTATGATGGCATAGATGCAATTACTGTGTAGATCTAACAACTTACAGTTGTGTAAATAAAGTTTAGATGGAAAAATTTGTAGATTTAAGGTAGCTCTAACATTTTGGATAGACATGCCACCTCTGTGGCGTGTTCTGTTCATACCAACCACACGCATTTAAACTGGTACAGTGTCTCAAGGCATGGGAGTGTGTGTTGGTGTTAGTATTTTGAGGGTGCTTTGGAGAGTGAGACCGAATGTATTTGCTCTGTCGGAGTCACCTTAAATCTACAAATTTTTCCATCTAAACTTTAACTAAACCAGTGCCGTTAGGGCGGCTTAAATATATATTTTTTGTTTTGTAATTTGGTAACGATGTTTTATTGTAATGCCTGTTTTTTCGTTAATTTTTGATTAAGTTTATATATTCCGTGACAAGAGAAAAAGGGGTCGTCTGACTTTTGATGGCTTCAAAGGAGTCAAGTGCATCCATAATTTTAAAAAATACAATAATATGCTTAAAATTGAAACTAAATTAATCTGCGAATCTAAATCATAATTATTTGTATCATGGCATGCATCTTTTTCTTCTCGTATATTTGTGAGAAAGAGTAAAATATGTAACTTAAAAAGACTGAAAAGTAGCCATTTTGATTTAACCTCTTTTGCCCTCACACAAAGTCTTTAGGGTTAATATCTGTCAAGAATTCAGTCCAGAATTCATTCCTAAATTGCTAGAGGTTGGATTTGATATTTCGTTGAAGATATTTTATTGGGTTTTATCGAGTTTCCTGAGAGAATTTACGTAGGCTGTTTTTTAATTAGATTTTATCTCTGATGAAAGGTGGAGATTCCTGTAATATGAGTTATGAATTTCAGTGATACTGCTAGCTTGTTTAATGGCTGAGTTGATGGTCTGATTAAGGTGTAAATATACACTAGAAATCTCGAAAGCCAACCATAACACCTATTTTTATTGCTTCAAATATTCTTCAACTCCTAAGCTTTCATCAAACGTTACCAAGATCTTGTTGCTATTCGGAATATTTTTCGATTTACAAGTGTGTTTCGTTATTTATACTGTCATCATGTACAGAGGATGTTTGGGCCCTGAATTATTAGTTAGGAAACGAATTACCACTGTCAAACGTGGTGTGGAAGTTTGGATAGTGGGTACCAGCTCATGTGTTAATCTCGTCATCTGATCGTGGTTCAAAATTATGTGGTGTCGTCATCAGATCTTTCTCTTCGGGTTTGAGAGTTGCGAGTTTGAATCAAAACTTAAGACCGTCGTGTACAAAGAGGGCTGGTGCACGTTAAATCCATCGTGAGCTCAAATGTCCTCATGCTCGTGTGGTGTGGAAGTTTGGAGAGTGGAGTACCAGCCCAGTTGTCACCTCGTCATCTGGCCGTGGTTCAAAATGACGAGGTATTGTCCTCGATCTTTCTCTTCGGGGTTGATCCCGGAAAGTCGCCAATAGCCCGTTGTGTTGCTCCAGTGCGAGGTTAATTAAAATACGTACCTACCTAATGTGAGACGGATTATCGATTGGTTAAAGTTGTTAAACTCCAACCTACCAACATTAGGAGCCCCAAACATTATATATGCCCACCGCGCTAGCAACCTGCAACTTTTAAGTGGCGCAGGCTTGAATCCTGTCATGTGCTCATGACAGGATTCATGACAGCGCCATGTGCTCATGACAGCTCCATGGGTGTATTTCTCTCTTCTGTGTCAGTAAAACTTTCATTGTGCTTATGTCTATTACATGACATTGTATGTCTTGTAACTTGCGCAGAATGTCTAAATATGGCCCTGTAGGTAATTAATTAACGTCACACTGGAGTACACATAGGTATAATTCTTCGTACAGTCAAACCACGTTAAGACGAATCTCACGGGACCTAAAAAAGTTCTTATTAACCGTAGTTCGTGGTATCTGAATGCAGAAAAACGCATTTTTTCAACAATAAAATAAAATATTAATTGAATTAATGAAAAAAGAATTGTAATGTATTTGCATTACAATTCTTGGCTCACTGATAAATGATATTTTTCATCAAAGATTATATAGATGAATCTGATAAAACAAATAATTCTTGATTACATAGATAATTCCTGATTACATAGATATTCCCTGTTTACGCAATTTTTGTCTTGAAACAGTTCTGCAATCGATTTTCGTGTTTTGTATTTTTCGTGACATTCTTTAAGAAAATCTTTGATGCCATAAACGCTGTTTAATTGAGTAGATGAATTTTCACTGCCTAACAAAAAGCGGTGAGCAGTTTCTAGCCAGCATTAGATTCTTCTGAAGAAGACTCATTTGTTCCTTCGTATTTATGGGAATCTTCTCTTTATTCTTTCTTCTTCACTCCCACAAATAAGCCCTCCACAATTTCGGAGTCACTTAATGTTTCAGATAATGCGATTGAAAAGAATCCGTTCCCCTTAAGTTTCGAAAATTTGTTCGTCTTAAACGGCGATTAGTGTAACCCGAATTCTTCTTGAACGAATGATTAACGTTATTTGAATACACATGTTGACGGGGATTGGAATTTAGTTCGTATTATGAGTAATTCGTATTAAGCGAGTTCGTTTTAATGAGGTTAGACTGCATTTTACTAACGATCTAACAGCGCCTAATCGTATTTGCTGTCAATATCGACTGTCCGAAATGTGCAGTCAAGGTCATTTAAGGATCCTGAAGGTCAAGATGGCATTTTTACTTGGCCTCCCAAAGGCAAACTCGCCGACAAGTCGTAAAAGAGCCGGACAATACGTTTCCATCTCTCTGGCGCCAGACGGTCGGGACTTGGATCAGAGACTAACAAAAGAGATTCTTTCCGAAAAGCGCCCAGGTGTTTAGGAGTGCACCTGCCAGGTGATTAAGTCCACCTGCTAGGTAATCAAGCCACCTGCGCTAAGTAGCTGATCCCATTTTACGTCAGAGAGTCTCTACCGAATCAGCAACCTCAAAAATGAACAAAGCAAAAACGAACCAATTAAAAGTAAGAACCAATCAAGAACGAACGAATCGAAAGAACCACCAGCGAACAAAGGCTGCGAGGTTTCAAAAGGAGAAGCAGGGAGTCGAATCATCAGTTCTTGCCTGTGATCTCGATCGATCATCTTGACTCAGCGACCCTTTGAGCGGTCACTCCTTAGGGAGAAAAGCATTGTTAAAAGACGGTTCTCTCACCCGTACGCGTTCTTGTAGCCGGCGTAGGCTGCCCATCTCGAGACTTGTTTGTGTTCTCGAGCTAGCGTCTTAGCTCAGTGACCCGTTGAGCGGTCAACCCCATTAAGGAGCTCTTAATAATTTGGTAGACGGTTCTCTCACCCTGAGAGTACGCTTTCTTGTAGCCTGGCGTAGGCTGCCTATCTCGAGTTCCTGCTTTATTCTCGTTCGAGACTTGAACCAGCGACCCCAGCGGAGCCGTGCCTGTCTTGTACTAACCCGACGATCCCAGTGGAGCCGATCCCTGATTGTGCCGAACTGAAGACCTGCGAAGAGTCCGGTACCGACTTCTCGTCCGGCAGTGAACCTGGATTGACCCGTCGTCCCGTGAGGATCCGGTGCTGACCTTGTGAAATCGTCACCCGACGAGTAGAGTTCATCTAGAGACTGTTGAGATACCTTTCTCCCACTCAGAGACTTTTGCGCGTACCCGAGATTACGACAACCCGTCGCATCCCCTTGGCAGAGGCATCGAATTCGTGAAAGTGCCTTGTATATAAACCCTCATCTAATCAAGAAATTATTGTGAATAAAATTAATGTTTATTATTTAAGCTAGACTCTTCTCTGTAGATTTGAATCTACCACGCTACCAGAGAAGTTATTACAGAGCATATAAATGATCGAAGGCAAGAATGCCCAGAGGAAATGTCCGCAAAAGAGGGGGGCATCACAGTCGTCCACTTAAACGAGCACAACCCGATTGTGATTAACGACTTTACCCAGTCAAAGGAAAACCCCTGTCCTTTCGCTGATCCGCCCCGCTCGTTAGGAGAAGGGGGCAAAAAGGCCCAACGACCCAAATGCTATAATATTTCAACGAAAGTAACCGAATTTCAGAAAAAAGTAAAATTTAAAAAATATAAAGGTTTTCTTGTGACGGTCCCGGATCAAACGCGAAGGGAAGGAACCGAGGATAACACGGTCAGGTGAAAACCTGAGATGGTGAGGTTTGAACCTCGGTCAAATGGTGAGGTTTGAACCTCGGTTAAATGGTGAGGTCAACACTTGAGATGGCATTCCACTCTCCACACTTTTCCACTACGTGAGGACATTTGAGGTCAAGACAGATTTATGTGTACCAGCTCTCGTGTATACGACGGTCTTTGGCTGGACCGAGTTTCGAACTCCCAACCCTTCATTTGCTAATCCGTTGCTCTTCCATTTCGATGGGGATTGGAATTTAGTTCGTATTATCAGTAATTCGCACTAAGCGAGTTCGTCATAATGAGGTTTGACTATAATTGAAATAAACACTATTGTTATTGCTATCGCCCTAACACCTCATCTCTATTTGCAGGTTTCATGCCCGACTTCGACGGAAATATATCGGAACGGATGAAGAAGAAAGGAGGGAAACACTTAGACTTATCTTTTCGTGCTTCACTTTTCTCTACAGTAAGAGAAGTGTTGAACGGAATCAAATCCAGGAATGCATTAGAATAATATGGGAATCCTTGCCTGACGCGTATCACTCAGCTGCTGAGCTGGAGGAATTCATATCTAGGCTCCAGTTTCAGTTTAACTGGCATCAATCAGATACTAGGTATACCTCATTAAAAGAGACTTGTAAGTGGTATATTGACGAAGTCTCAGGGGAAACATTGGGAAAACTTCAGCCGAGATCCCTACAGCAGTACTGCCGGGTTACCATCCGAAAGCAACTGGCCACAAACTTCCAATTGCCGGAGGGAATAGCCAGTCTCGGAGCGCCTTCACTGATTCAGAAATATTTACGTTTGGAGTGATGGGAACTTCTTTTACGTGACCTTTTCCACGGCTTGAATTCAAATTTGGAATGTAAAAGTTTATTCGTCCATCTAATAATTAAACGAGTGTGTTGACAAAATAGATTATGAATTGAAGTAAAAGGCTATTTTAATGATTATGCCGACTGCAATGATGAATAGCATGATGGCTTAGCTTCAAGTTCCACTAAATTGGCATGTTATTACACTTATCATAGAGAAAAGTTTCATTTTCTTGTATATTTTGTATAAACCCTTTTCTTGTGTTCGGACTATAACCTTGGAATACTAATAAATACAGATTTCTGTATATTTTCATGTTTTGTCTCATTTTTTAATGGTTACCTAAAAATAACAATCTTTTGCAATGAAAAACGACATCATTAAACAATAAAAAAATTTGCATCAAAATATTTTTGAGAAATAGAAATTTTTTCATGATATAAGTTTCTTTTCTCTTTCCTATTGGTGACACAATTTTCATTTTTTATATACACTTTATACAAGACTGATAAATATATAGTGCAAAAAGAATTCTGAAATTTGACTGATTTTTGAATAATTTTATACAAAAATTTATGTGTAATGTCGGTGGGATCCCGCAACCTTATTTATCTGAATTCAAAAGTTCCACATCACTGATTATGGGTTACAATCAGAGATATCTCCAGATAGAATATCATTGCTTATGCTCGGCATTTTGTGACCCTGTTCAATTTACTTTATCATGCTTGCTAATTCCTATGCCTTTCAAAAATTAAGCAAGCTATATTTCCTGATGCAGTAATGTTATACAAAGTACACATATTAATGCTTAATATAAATCAAAATATTTGAAACAACACTCAGATTTAGCCCCCGTGTCTCATATCCAATAAGTTAAAACTTGCACTGGTAAGGAATAACTAAAATCATTAAAAAATAAATTAAATAAATCGGACTTTTTTATGCAAAATCTTGACTTTTTCATAACCTGGATTGGAAGGAATACCAGTCTTGTATATACTTTCCACACTGAACTGTTTCAGAAATGTCTGATTACGGTTAGTGTTGAGAACACGGTTTGGCATTCCTAAACTAGCTATGCTTAAAGGGCTTTTAGGCAGTTGAAGTAGTCACTTGAAAACCTTGTCTCAGCACGAAAATAATTTTAAAATCCCCACAAAATTATGATTATCTAGGCTATGATTTGTAAAGCCTCCTATTTTGATATATTGTGTTCGCCCAGTAGCGTAATGGTTTTCCTTCTTCAGGGACTTCTACCCTTTTAGTACAAATCGGAACGGGATTAATATATAGCATATGTTTAACACAGGATTCTAAAGAATGAATTTACCAAATGGGATTTGAATTGGTCTGACAGTGATTGTAAATGTACTTAATGTTATTCCTATGGTGATTTTTAATTGGTTTTAGCCCCCTGCACACCCAAGAGAAATAGGATCCAATTTGGTTATGTACAGGACCACTACAAAAGTTCTCCGAGTTAACCACTATTTTATCATTATCAATAATAATGGACCAGTTTATTAGGGGATCACTCTCATTCAGCTCTTCAATACTCTCAACAGCGATTGATTGTCAATTTCATTGATGTCTAGAGAAAGTATCAATGCCAGCATTCTTATCTATTCGAAAGGATTGATTATTATTATGATCCTCTCGTGGCCAGCCTTCTTCACTTGAAAGGTCATCATCACTTGAAGTAGATCCGCAAATACTTACTTCAATTTCTGCCTGACTCAAAATATTTCTTTTTCGCTTACTCATGTTTCAAATTTAAATAAAACTCAAAAGTAGAAATCTTGCAAGATGTTAGAAATAATACTGTTATCTACAAATTATAACCCCTTTAGGAAAATTTAAGATTCTGTTATACTGCACAACTGGCTGCTGTAATAGACTTGTAGCAAAGAACTAGAAGTGTGCTATGTTCGAGCTAAAATCTAAGAATGAGTGAGAAGAAATTCCTTATGTATTTTCTTTTCCAAAGGTTGTTATATAGCCCGTTAAAGAGTGATGAATTCCAATGAGAATAATGCAACCTGTTTCCAGTGTGTTGAATCCCAGATACGTATCCAAACAAGCATTTGACCTAAAGCCACGGATCACCTTCTCACAGGGGGAATCTCTAGTTTCTTATGTTTTGCCTAAAACATTTCTTACATCGAATAGAAAGCGGGAAGCTCTTGAAAAATCACACGTATTGTACGAGTGTCACTAATGGCTGTACTTTAGACCTTACTATGAACATTGCATTCCTTCTTGCTAACTGGGTCTGCAGGATGTAACATATTATCCCGTCCTCTAAGATAATACAATCGTTTACAACACACCCCACGGCAATTTGACTCGATTGTGACCTTTGGGAATACGATTTTTTCTAAAGTTAAATTTTTCGTTGCTAAGTATTTTTTGATACCGTATCTTTTCCCTCAGTTTGCGTTTTTCAAATGCCCCTTTACAACTTTGGGGATTCACTGAGTAATTTCAGCACGAATGGTTCTCACGCTGACTACCTGAAGTTCTTTCCTGTCTCATTATCAGAACTGCTTATTAAGGAATTTTTATAGCACTTTTACTTATCCCCTTTTACGTTTGAAACATTTCAATTGTTTGCGCAATTTTCAATCTACTTGCTTTCAGTAGGTCTAATTAGCATTCGTGTTGTAAAAAAGGAGAGACGAATCAAACTAGCCAGCTTTCAGTGATATATACTGAATAGTAGTTTACAGATTTTCAAATCCACTTATTGTTTGTAATACCTAATAATTGTTGACCTAAATATGCTCCGTTTCCATAAATTTAGATTTTCACTTTAACTAGACTTTAACTTTCACTAGTAACAAATGTTGATAATCGCTATTCGATGCGAAATTTTCCAATAACTTTTAATATTTCAATCTACAAATTACAAATTTTGTACTGACTGATCTTTATCTGATTTACACAAGAGTATTTATTAGATTGTGAAAACTTTTAAGTATATTGAACATTGAAATTGCAACATTCACGTTTCTTTAATCTACTAAATGAAGCCTTCACTCTTCATTGTCAAAACTAAATGGGAGAATGGAACGATGTTTTATATTATTAGTCAAAA
>CAKOFA010000287.1:0-27916 GCA_933210815.1 Meta bourneti | reverse complement strand
CCCCCAAACCGCTCGTACGATTTGTCTGAAAATTTTAGGGGATATTCTGGGCATATCCCAAAGTGATCGTACCGAGTTATTTAAAAATCTATCGAGGGGTTTGGGCGTTACAGCCTATGAAAATTTTGTGAAGTGTGCAGTCTGCATTCCTTGTGAAACGACCTTTTTGCTAAAAGAGACGTAATTCCGGCTCTAATAATGCTAGCAACACGTTCTAACTTGCAGGATAGATGATAAATATTGTCCTTAAGAGATCCACAAAGCGATTTTAAAATCGGACGATAAGTTTTTAAATGGGAATTTTTTTCCTTGCGGAGGGGAGTGATTTCCCATGTTAAACGGTGAAAAAAGCGAAACTTCGGCACTCTTTTGCGGACCATTCGAGAACTTATTATCCGATTGGTCTGCCAATTTTTGACCCGTATATTTTTGAGACCAGCAACAAGATGAGCCATTCCATTTTAAAATCGGTTCATTAGTTCGGGAGCTATGGCCTCCCAAAGTTGCCAAGGCAGAGGTCCGGGAAATACACTTTTCCCGTTTTTTCCCAAACCGCTCGTGCGATTTGTCTGAAAATTTTAGGTGATATTCTGGGCATATCCCAAAGTGATCGTACCGAGTTATTTAAAAATCTATCGAGGGGTTTGGGCGTTACAGGCCATGAAAATTTTGTGAAGTGTGCAGTCTGCATTCCTTGTAAAACGACCTTTTTGCTAAAAGAGACGTAATTCCGGCTCTAATAATGCTAGCAACACGTTCTAACTTGCAGGATAGATGATAAATATTGTCCTTAAGAGATCCACAAAGCGATTTTAAAATCGGACGATACGTTTTTAAATGGGAATTTTTTTCCCGCCGGAGGGGAGTGATTTCCCATGTTAAACGGCGAAAAAAGTCAAACTTTGGCTTTCTTTTGCGGACCATTCGAGAACTTATTATCCGATTGGTCTGCCAATTTTTGACCCGTATATTTTTGAGACCAGCAACAAGATGAACCATTCCATTTTAAAATCGGTTCATTAGTTCGGGAGCTATGGCCTCCCAAAGTTGCCAAGGCAGAGGTCCGGGAAATACACTTTTCCCGTTTTTTCCCAAACCGCTCGTACGATTTGTCTGAAAATTTTAGGGGATATTCTGGGCATATCCCAAAGTGATCGTACCGAGTTATTTAAAAATCTATCGAGGGGTTTGGGCGTTACAGCCTATGAAAATTTTGTGAAGTGTGCAGTCTGCATTCCTTGTGAAACGACCTTTTTGCTAAAAGAGACGTAATTCCGGCTCTAATAATGCTAGCAACACGTTCTAACTTGCAGGATAGATGATAAATATTGTCCTTAAGAGATCCACAAAGCGATTTTAAAATCGGACGATAAGTTTTTAAATGGGAATTTTTTTCCTTGCGGAGGGGAGTGATTCCCATGTTAAACGGTGAAAAAAGCGAAACTTCGGCACTCTTTTGCGGACCATTCGAGAACTTATTATCCGATTGGTCTGCCATTTTTGACCCGTATATTTTTGAGACCAGCAACAAGATGAGCCATTCCATTTTAAAATCGGTTCATTAGTTCGGGAGCTATGGCCTCCCAAAGTTGCCAAGGCAGAGGTCCGGGAAATACACTTTTCCCGTTTTTTCCCAAACCGCTCGTGCGATTTGTCTGAAAATTTTAGGTGATATTCTGGGCATATCCCAAAGTGATCGTACCGAGTTATTTAAAAATCTATCGAGGGGTTTGGGCGTTACAGGCCATGAAAATTTTGTGAAGTGTGCAGTCTGCATTCCTTGTAAAACGACCTTTTTGCTAAAAGAGACGTAATTCCGGCTCTAATAATGCTAGCAACACGTTCTAACTTGCAGGATAGATGATAAATATTGTCCTTAAGAGATCCACAAAGCGATTTTAAAATCGGACGATAAGTTTTTAAATGGGAATTTTTTTCCCGCCGGAGGGGAGTGATTTCCCATGTTAAACGGCGAAAAAAGTCAAACTTTGGCTTTCTTTTGCGGACCATTCGAGAACTTATTATCCGATTGGTCTGCCAATTTTTGTCCCGTATAATTTTGAGATCAGGAACAAGATGAGCCATTCCATTTTAAAATCGGTCCATTAGTTCGGGAGGTATGGCCTCCCAAATTTGCCAAGGCAGAGGTCCGGGAAATCAACTTTTCCCGTTTTTTCCCAAACCGCTCGTACGATTTGTCTGAAAATTTTAGGGGATATTCTGGGCATATCCCAAAGTAATCGTACCGAGGTATTTAAAAATCTATCGAGGGGTTTGGATTTTCCCATTTGGGCCCATGTTAAAATTGGGACCCGTGAATGCACTGAAATTTGGTTGATTCCCGTTTCTCCCAAACCACTCCTACGATTTGTCTGAAAATTGCTGTGCATATTCTCTGCATATCCAAGATTAATCGTACCAAGCGATTTTAAAATCCATCGAGGGGTTTGGGAGTTACAGCCTACGAAAGTTACGAAAATGTGCAAATCGTCTCCATTCCTCGTGAAACGCACGTTTTTCGCATTTTTCCTAAAAGAGACGTAATTCCGGCTCTAATAATGCTAGCAACACGTTCTAACTTGCAGGATAGATGTTTTGTCTCGTTCTAAAGAGATCCACAAAGGGATTTTAAAATCCATCGAGTGGTTTTTGAGTTAGAGCAAATCAACCAAAATTTGGTTGATTCCCATTTTCTCCCAAACCACTCCTACGATTTGTCTGAAAATTGCTCTGCATATCCTCTGTATATCAATCATTAATCGTACCAAGCGATTTTAAAATCCATCGAGGGGTTTGGGAGTTACAGCCTACGAAAGTTGGAAAGTGTGCAAATCGTCTCCATTCGTCGTGAAACGCACGTTTTTCGCATTTTTCCTAAAAGAGACGTAATTCCGGCTCTAATAATGCTAGCAACACGTTCTAACTTGCAGGATAGATGATAAATATTGTCCTTAAGAGATCCACAAAGCGATTTTAAAATCGGACGATACGTTTTTAAATGGGAATTTTTTTCCCGCCGGAGGGGAGTGATTTCCCATGTTAAACGGCGAAAAAAGTCAAACTTTGGCTTTCTTTTGCGGACCATTCGAGAACTTATTATCCGATTGGTCTGCCAATTTTTGACCCGTATATTTTTGAGACCAGCAACAAGATGAACCATTCCATTTTAAAATCGGTTCATTAGTTCGGGAGCTATGGCCTCCCAAAGTTGCCAAGGCAGAGGTCCGGGAAATACACTTTTCCCGTTTTTTCCCAAACCGCTCGTACGATTTGTCTGAAAATTTTAGGGGATATTCTGGGCATATCCCAAAGTGATCGTACCGAGTTATTTAAAAATCTATCGAGGGGTTTGGGCGTTACAGCCTATGAAAATTTTGTGAAGTGTGCAGTCTGCATTCCTTGTGAAACGACCTTTTTGCTAAAAGAGACGTAATTCCGGCTCTAATAATGCTAGCAACACGTTCTAACTTGCAGGATAGATGATAAATATTGTCCTTAAGAGATCCACAAAGCGATTTTAAAATCGGACGATAAGTTTTTAAATGGGAATTTTTTTCCTTGCGGAGGGGAGTGATTTCCCATGTTAAACGGTGAAAAAAGCGAAACTTCGGCACTCTTTTGCGGACCATTCGAGAACTTATTATCCGATTGGTCTGCCAATTTTTGACCCGTATATTTTTGAGACCAGCAACAAGATGAGCCATTCCATTTTAAAATCGGTTCATTAGTTCGGGAGCTATGGCCTCCCAAAGTTGCCAAGGCAGAGGTCCGGGAAATACACTTTTCCCGTTTTTTCCCAAACCGCTCGTGCGATTTGTCTGAAAATTTTAGGTGATATTCTGGGCATATCCCAAAGTGATCGTACCGAGTTATTTAAAAATCTATCGAGGGGTTTGGGCGTTACAGGCCATGAAAATTTTGTGAAGTGTGCAGTCTGCATTCCTTGTAAAACGACCTTTTTGCTAAAAGAGACGTAATTCCGGCTCTAATAATGCTAGCAACACGTTCTAACTTGCAGGATAGATGATAAATATTGTCCTTAAGAGATCCACAAAGCGATTTTAAAATCGGACGATACGTTTTTAAATGGGAATTTTTTTCCCGCCGGAGGGGAGTGATTTCCCATGTTAAACGGCGAAAAAAGTCAAACTTTGGCTTTCTTTTGCGGACCATTCGAGAACTTATTATCCGATTGGTCTGCCAATTTTTGACCCGTATATTTTTGAGACCAGCAACAAGATGAACCATTCCATTTTAAAATCGGTTCATTAGTTCGGGAGCTATGGCCTCCCAAAGTTGCCAAGGCAGAGGTCCGGGAAATACACTTTTCCCGTTTTTTCCCAAACCGCTCGTACGATTTGTCTGAAAATTTTAGGGGATATTCTGGGCATATCCCAAAGTGATCGTACCGAGTTATTTAAAAATCTATCGAGGGGTTTGGGCGTTACAGCCTATGAAAATTTTGTGAAGTGTGCAGTCTGCATTCCTTGTGAAACGACCTTTTTGCTAAAAGAGACGTAATTCCGGCTCTAATAATGCTAGCAACACGTTCTAACTTGCAGGATAGATGATAAATATTGTCCTTAAGAGATCCACAAAGCGATTTTAAAATCGGACGATAAGTTTTTAAATGGGAATTTTTTTCCTTGCGGAGGGGAGTGATTTCCCATGTTAAACGGTGAAAAAAGCGAAACTTCGGCACTCTTTTGCGGACCATTCGAGAACTTATTATCCGATTGGTCTGCCAATTTTTGACCCGTATATTTTTGAGACCAGCAACAAGATGAGCCATTCCATTTTAAAATCGGTTCATTAGTTCGGGAGCTATGGCCTCCCAAAGTTGCCAAGGCAGAGGTCCGGGAAATACACTTTTCCCGTTTTTTCCCAAACCGCTCGTGCGATTTGTCTGAAAATTTTAGGTGATATTCTGGGCATATCCCAAAGTGATCGTACCGAGTTATTTAAAAATCTATCGAGGGGTTTGGGCGTTACAGGCCATGAAAATTTTGTGAAGTGTGCAGTCTGCATTCCTTGTAAAACGACCTTTTTGCTAAAAGAGACGTAATTCCGGCTCTAATAATGCTAGCAACACGTTCTAACTTGCAGGATAGATGATAAATATTGTCCTTAAGAGATCCACAAAGCGATTTTAAAATCGGACGATACGTTTTTAAATGGGAATTTTTTTCCCGCCGGAGGGGAGTGATTTCCCATGTTAAACGGCGAAAAAAGTCAAACTTTGGCTTTCTTTTGCGGACCATTCGAGAACTTATTATCCGATTGGTCTGCCAATTTTTGACCCGTATATTTTTGAGACCAGCAACAAGATGAACCATTCCATTTTAAAATCGGTTCATTAGTTCGGGAGCTATGGCCTCCCAAAGTTGCCAAGGCAGAGGTCCGGGAAATACACTTTTCCCGTTTTTTCCCAAACCGCTCGTACGATTTGTCTGAAAATTTTAGGGGATATTCTGGGCATATCCCAAAGTGATCGTACCGAGTTATTTAAAAATCTATCGAGGGGTTTGGGCGTTACAGCCTATGAAAATTTTGTGAAGTGTGCAGTCTGCATTCCTTGTGAAACGACCTTTTTGCTAAAAGAGACGTAATTCCGGCTCTAATAATGCTAGCAACACGTTCTAACTTGCAGGATAGATGATAAATATTGTCCTTAAGAGATCCACAAAGCGATTTTAAAATCGGACGATAAGTTTTTAAATGGGAATTTTTTTCCTTGCGGAGGGGAGTGATTTCCCATGTTAAACGGTGAAAAAAGCGAAACTTCGGCACTCTTTTGCGGACCATTCGAGAACTTATTATCCGATTGGTCTGCCAATTTTTGACCCGTATATTTTTGAGACCAGCAACAAGATGAGCCATTCCATTTTAAAATCGGTTCATTAGTTCGGGAGCTATGGCCTCCCAAAGTTGCCAAGGCAGAGGTCCGGGAAATACACTTTTCCCGTTTTTTCCCAAACCGCTCGTGCGATTTGTCTGAAAATTTTAGGTGATATTCTGGGCATATCCCAAAGTGATCGTACCGAGTTATTTAAAAATCTATCGAGGGGTTTGGGCGTTACAGGCCATGAAAATTTTGTGAAGTGTGCAGTCTGCATTCCTTGTAAAACGACCTTTTTGCTAAAAGAGACGTAATTCCGGCTCTAATAATGCTAGCAACACGTTCTAACTTGCAGGATAGATGATAAATATTGTCCTTAAGAGATCCACAAAGCGATTTTAAAATCGGACGATAAGTTTTTAAATGGGAATTTTTTTCCCGCCGGAGGGGAGTGATTTCCCATGTTAAACGGCGAAAAAAGTCAAACTTTGGCTTTCTTTTGCGGACCATTCGAGAACTTATTATCCGATTGGTCTGCCAATTTTTGTCCCGTATAATTTTGAGATCAGGAACAAGATGAGCCATTCCATTTTAAAATCGGTCCATTAGTTCGGGAGGTATGGCCTCCCAAATTTGCCAAGGCAGAGGTCCGGGAAATCAACTTTTCCCGTTTTTTCCCAAACCGCTCGTACGATTTGTCTGAAAATTTTAGGGGATATTCTGGGCATATCCCAAAGTAATCGTACCGAGGTATTTAAAAATCTATCGAGGGGTTTGGATTTTCCCATTTGGGCCCATGTTAAAATTGGGACCCGTGAATGCACTGAAATTTGGTTGATTCCCGTTTCTCCCAAACCACTCCTACGATTTGTCTGAAAATTGCTGTGCATATTCTCTGCATATCCAAGATTAATCGTACCAAGCGATTTTAAAATCCATCGAGGGGTTTGGGAGTTACAGCCTACGAAAGTTACGAAAATGTGCAAATCGTCTCCATTCCTCGTGAAACGCACGTTTTTCGCATTTTTCCTAAAAGAGACGTAATTCCGGCTCTAATAATGCTAGCAACACGTTCTAACTTGCAGGATAGATGTTTTGTCTCGTTCTAAAGAGATCCACAAAGGGATTTTAAAATCCATCGAGTGGTTTTTGAGTTAGAGCAAATCAACCAAAATTTGGTTGATTCCCATTTTCTCCCAAACCACTCCTACGATTTGTCTGAAAATTGCTCTGCATATCCTCTGTATATCAATCATTAATCGTACCAAGCGATTTTAAAATCCATCGAGGGGTTTGGGAGTTACAGCCTACGAAAGTTGGAAAGTGTGCAAATCGTCTCCATTCGTCGTGAAACGCACGTTTTTCGCATTTTTCCTAAAAGAGACGTAATTCCGGCTCTAATAATGCTAGCAACACGTTCTAACTTGCAGGATAGATGATAAATATTGTCCTTAAGAGATCCACAAAGCGATTTTAAAATCGGACGATACGTTTTTAAATGGGAATTTTTTTCCCGCCGGAGGGGAGTGATTTCCCATGTTAAACGGCGAAAAAAGTCAAACTTTGGCTTTCTTTTGCGGACCATTCGAGAACTTATTATCCGATTGGTCTGCCAATTTTTGACCCGTATATTTTTGAGACCAGCAACAAGATGAACCATTCCATTTTAAAATCGGTTCATTAGTTCGGGAGCTATGGCCTCCCAAAGTTGCCAAGGCAGAGGTCCGGGAAATACACTTTTCCCGTTTTTTCCCAAACCGCTCGTACGATTTGTCTGAAAATTTTAGGGGATATTCTGGGCATATCCCAAAGTGATCGTACCGAGTTATTTAAAAATCTATCGAGGGGTTTGGGCGTTACAGCCTATGAAAATTTTGTGAAGTGTGCAGTCTGCATTCCTTGTGAAACGACCTTTTTGCTAAAAGAGACGTAATTCCGGCTCTAATAATGCTAGCAACACGTTCTAACTTGCAGGATAGATGATAAATATTGTCCTTAAGAGATCCACAAAGCGATTTTAAAATCGGACGATAAGTTTTTAAATGGGAATTTTTTTCCTTGCGGAGGGGAGTGATTTCCCATGTTAAACGGTGAAAAAAGCGAAACTTCGGCACTCTTTTGCGGACCATTCGAGAACTTATTATCCGATTGGTCTGCCAATTTTTGACCCGTATATTTTTGAGACCAGCAACAAGATGAGCCATTCCATTTTAAAATCGGTTCATTAGTTCGGGAGCTATGGCCTCCCAAAGTTGCCAAGGCAGAGGTCCGGGAAATACACTTTTCCCGTTTTTTCCCAAACCGCTCGTGCGATTTGTCTGAAAATTTTAGGTGATATTCTGGGCATATCCCAAAGTGATCGTACCGAGTTATTTAAAAATCTATCGAGGGGTTTGGGCGTTACAGGCCATGAAAATTTTGTGAAGTGTGCAGTCTGCATTCCTTGTAAAACGACCTTTTTGCTAAAAGAGACGTAATTCCGGCTCTAATAATGCTAGCAACACGTTCTAACTTGCAGGATAGATGATAAATATTGTCCTTAAGAGATCCACAAAGCGATTTTAAAATCGGACGATACGTTTTTAAATGGGAATTTTTTTCCCGCCGGAGGGGAGTGATTTCCCATGTTAAACGGCGAAAAAAGTCAAACTTTGGCTTTCTTTTGCGGACCATTCGAGAACTTATTATCCGATTGGTCTGCCAATTTTTGACCCGTATATTTTTGAGACCAGCAACAAGATGAACCATTCCATTTTAAAATCGGTTCATTAGTTCGGGAGCTATGGCCTCCCAAAGTTGCCAAGGCAGAGGTCCGGGAAATACACTTTTCCCGTTTTTTCCCAAACCGCTCGTACGATTTGTCTGAAAATTTTAGGGGATATTCTGGGCATATCCCAAAGTGATCGTACCGAGTTATTTAAAAATCTATCGAGGGGTTTGGGCGTTACAGCCTATGAAAATTTTGTGAAGTGTGCAGTCTGCATTCCTTGTGAAACGACCTTTTTGCTAAAAGAGACGTAATTCCGGCTCTAATAATGCTAGCAACACGTTCTAACTTGCAGGATAGATGATAAATATTGTCCTTAAGAGATCCACAAAGCGATTTTAAAATCGGACGATAAGTTTTTAAATGGGAATTTTTTTCCTTGCGGAGGGGAGTGATTTCCCATGTTAAACGGTGAAAAAAGCGAAACTTCGGCACTCTTTTGCGGACCATTCGAGAACTTATTATCCGATTGGTCTGCCAATTTTTGACCCGTATATTTTTGAGACCAGCAACAAGATGAGCCATTCCATTTTAAAATCGGTTCATTAGTTCGGGAGCTATGGCCTCCCAAAGTTGCCAAGGCAGAGGTCCGGGAAATACACTTTTCCCGTTTTTTCCCAAACCGCTCGTGCGATTTGTCTGAAAATTTTAGGTGATATTCTGGGCATATCCCAAAGTGATCGTACCGAGTTATTTAAAAATCTATCGAGGGGTTTGGGCGTTACAGGCCATGAAAATTTTGTGAAGTGTGCAGTCTGCATTCCTTGTAAAACGACCTTTTTGCTAAAAGAGACGTAATTCCGGCTCTAATAATGCTAGCAACACGTTCTAACTTGCAGGATAGATGATAAATATTGTCCTTAAGAGATCCACAAAGCGATTTTAAAATCGGACGATACGTTTTTAAATGGGAATTTTTTTCCCGCCGGAGGGGAGTGATTTCCCATGTTAAACGGCGAAAAAAGTCAAACTTTGGCTTTCTTTTGCGGACCATTCGAGAACTTATTATCCGATTGGTCTGCCAATTTTTGACCCGTATATTTTTGAGACCAGCAACAAGATGAACCATTCCATTTTAAAATCGGTTCATTAGTTCGGGAGCTATGGCCTCCCAAAGTTGCCAAGGCAGAGGTCCGGGAAATACACTTTTCCCGTTTTTTCCCAAACCGCTCGTACGATTTGTCTGAAAATTTTAGGGGATATTCTGGGCATATCCCAAAGTGATCGTACCGAGTTATTTAAAAATCTATCGAGGGGTTTGGGCGTTACAGCCTATGAAAATTTTGTGAAGTGTGCAGTCTGCATTCCTTGTGAAACGACCTTTTTGCTAAAAGAGACGTAATTCCGGCTCTAATAATGCTAGCAACACGTTCTAACTTGCAGGATAGATGATAAATATTGTCCTTAAGAGATCCACAAAGCGATTTTAAAATCGGACGATAAGTTTTTAAATGGGAATTTTTTTCCTTGCGGAGGGGAGTGATTTCCCATGTTAAACGGTGAAAAAAGCGAAACTTCGGCACTCTTTTGCGGACCATTCGAGAACTTATTATCCGATTGGTCTGCCAATTTTTGACCCGTATATTTTTGAGACCAGCAACAAGATGAGCCATTCCATTTTAAAATCGGTTCATTAGTTCGGGAGCTATGGCCTCCCAAAGTTGCCAAGGCAGAGGTCCGGGAAATACACTTTTCCCGTTTTTTCCCAAACCGCTCGTGCGATTTGTCTGAAAATTTTAGGTGATATTCTGGGCATATCCCAAAGTGATCGTACCGAGTTATTTAAAAATCTATCGAGGGGTTTGGGCGTTACAGGCCATGAAAATTTTGTGAAGTGTGCAGTCTGCATTCCTTGTAAAACGACCTTTTTGCTAAAAGAGACGTAATTCCGGCTCTAATAATGCTAGCAACACGTTCTAACTTGCAGGATAGATGATAAATATTGTCCTTAAGAGATCCACAAAGCGATTTTAAAATCGGACGATAAGTTTTTAAATGGGAATTTTTTTCCCGCCGGAGGGGAGTGATTTCCCATGTTAAACGGCGAAAAAAGTCAAACTTTGGCTTTCTTTTGCGGACCATTCGAGAACTTATTATCCGATTGGTCTGCCAATTTTTGTCCCGTATAATTTTGAGATCAGGAACAAGATGAGCCATTCCATTTTAAAATCGGTCCATTAGTTCGGGAGGTATGGCCTCCCAAATTTGCCAAGGCAGAGGTCCGGGAAATCAACTTTTCCCGTTTTTTCCCAAACCGCTCGTACGATTTGTCTGAAAATTTTAGGGGATATTCTGGGCATATCCCAAAGTAATCGTACCGAGGTATTTAAAAATCTATCGAGGGGTTTGGATTTTCCCATTTGGGCCCATGTTAAAATTGGGACCCGTGAATGCACTGAAATTTGGTTGATTCCCGTTTCTCCCAAACCACTCCTACGATTTGTCTGAAAATTGCTGTGCATATTCTCTGCATATCCAAGATTAATCGTACCAAGCGATTTTAAAATCCATCGAGGGGTTTGGGAGTTACAGCCTACGAAAGTTACGAAAATGTGCAAATCGTCTCCATTCCTCGTGAAACGCACGTTTTTCGCATTTTTCCTAAAAGAGACGTAATTCCGGCTCTAATAATGCTAGCAACACGTTCTAACTTGCAGGATAGATGTTTTGTCTCGTTCTAAAGAGATCCACAAAGGGATTTTAAAATCCATCGAGTGGTTTTTGAGTTAGAGCAAATCAACCAAAATTTGGTTGATTCCCATTTTCTCCCAAACCACTCCTACGATTTGTCTGAAAATTGCTCTGCATATCCTCTGTATATCAATCATTAATCGTACCAAGCGATTTTAAAATCCATCGAGGGGTTTGGGAGTTACAGCCTACGAAAGTTGGAAAGTGTGCAAATCGTCTCCATTCGTCGTGAAACGCACGTTTTTCGCATTTTTCCTAAAAGAGACGTAATTCCGGCTCTAATAATGCTAGCAACACGTTCTAACTTGCAGGATAGATGATAAATATTGTCCTTAAGAGATCCACAAAGCGATTTTAAAATCGGACGATACGTTTTTAAATGGGAATTTTTTTCCCGCCGGAGGGGAGTGATTTCCCATGTTAAACGGCGAAAAAAGTCAAACTTTGGCTTTCTTTTGCGGACCATTCGAGAACTTATTATCCGATTGGTCTGCCAATTTTTGACCCGTATATTTTTGAGACCAGCAACAAGATGAACCATTCCATTTTAAAATCGGTTCATTAGTTCGGGAGCTATGGCCTCCCAAAGTTGCCAAGGCAGAGGTCCGGGAAATACACTTTTCCCGTTTTTTCCCAAACCGCTCGTACGATTTGTCTGAAAATTTTAGGGGATATTCTGGGCATATCCCAAAGTGATCGTACCGAGTTATTTAAAAATCTATCGAGGGGTTTGGGCGTTACAGCCTATGAAAATTTTGTGAAGTGTGCAGTCTGCATTCCTTGTGAAACGACCTTTTTGCTAAAAGAGACGTAATTCCGGCTCTAATAATGCTAGCAACACGTTCTAACTTGCAGGATAGATGATAAATATTGTCCTTAAGAGATCCACAAAGCGATTTTAAAATCGGACGATAAGTTTTTAAATGGGAATTTTTTTCCTTGCGGAGGGGAGTGATTTCCCATGTTAAACGGTGAAAAAAGCGAAACTTCGGCACTCTTTTGCGGACCATTCGAGAACTTATTATCCGATTGGTCTGCCAATTTTTGACCCGTATATTTTTGAGACCAGCAACAAGATGAGCCATTCCATTTTAAAATCGGTTCATTAGTTCGGGAGCTATGGCCTCCCAAAGTTGCCAAGGCAGAGGTCCGGGAAATACACTTTTCCCGTTTTTTCCCAAACCGCTCGTGCGATTTGTCTGAAAATTTTAGGTGATATTCTGGGCATATCCCAAAGTGATCGTACCGAGTTATTTAAAAATCTATCGAGGGGTTTGGGCGTTACAGGCCATGAAAATTTTGTGAAGTGTGCAGTCTGCATTCCTTGTAAAACGACCTTTTTGCTAAAAGAGACGTAATTCCGGCTCTAATAATGCTAGCAACACGTTCTAACTTGCAGGATAGATGATAAATATTGTCCTTAAGAGATCCACAAAGCGATTTTAAAATCGGACGATACGTTTTTAAATGGGAATTTTTTTCCCGCCGGAGGGGAGTGATTTCCCATGTTAAACGGCGAAAAAAGTCAAACTTTGGCTTTCTTTTGCGGACCATTCGAGAACTTATTATCCGATTGGTCTGCCAATTTTTGACCCGTATATTTTTGAGACCAGCAACAAGATGAACCATTCCATTTTAAAATCGGTTCATTAGTTCGGGAGCTATGGCCTCCCAAAGTTGCCAAGGCAGAGGTCCGGGAAATACACTTTTCCCGTTTTTTCCCAAACCGCTCGTACGATTTGTCTGAAAATTTTAGGGGATATTCTGGGCATATCCCAAAGTGATCGTACCGAGTTATTTAAAAATCTATCGAGGGGTTTGGGCGTTACAGCCTATGAAAATTTTGTGAAGTGTGCAGTCTGCATTCCTTGTGAAACGACCTTTTTGCTAAAAGAGACGTAATTCCGGCTCTAATAATGCTAGCAACACGTTCTAACTTGCAGGATAGATGATAAATATTGTCCTTAAGAGATCCACAAAGCGATTTTAAAATCGGACGATAAGTTTTTAAATGGGAATTTTTTTCCTTGCGGAGGGGAGTGATTTCCCATGTTAAACGGTGAAAAAAGCGAAACTTCGGCACTCTTTTGCGGACCATTCGAGAACTTATTATCCGATTGGTCTGCCAATTTTTGACCCGTATATTTTTGAGACCAGCAACAAGATGAGCCATTCCATTTTAAAATCGGTTCATTAGTTCGGGAGCTATGGCCTCCCAAAGTTGCCAAGGCAGAGGTCCGGGAAATACACTTTTCCCGTTTTTTCCCAAACCGCTCGTGCGATTTGTCTGAAAATTTTAGGTGATATTCTGGGCATATCCCAAAGTGATCGTACCGAGTTATTTAAAAATCTATCGAGGGGTTTGGGCGTTACAGGCCATGAAAATTTTGTGAAGTGTGCAGTCTGCATTCCTTGTAAAACGACCTTTTTGCTAAAAGAGACGTAATTCCGGCTCTAATAATGCTAGCAACACGTTCTAACTTGCAGGATAGATGATAAATATTGTCCTTAAGAGATCCACAAAGCGATTTTAAAATCGGACGATACGTTTTTAAATGGGAATTTTTTTCCCGCCGGAGGGGAGTGATTTCCCATGTTAAACGGCGAAAAAAGTCAAACTTTGGCTTTCTTTTGCGGACCATTCGAGAACTTATTATCCGATTGGTCTGCCAATTTTTGACCCGTATATTTTTGAGACCAGCAACAAGATGAACCATTCCATTTTAAAATCGGTTCATTAGTTCGGGAGCTATGGCCTCCCAAAGTTGCCAAGGCAGAGGTCCGGGAAATACACTTTTCCCGTTTTTTCCCAAACCGCTCGTACGATTTGTCTGAAAATTTTAGGGGATATTCTGGGCATATCCCAAAGTGATCGTACCGAGTTATTTAAAAATCTATCGAGGGGTTTGGGCGTTACAGCCTATGAAAATTTTGTGAAGTGTGCAGTCTGCATTCCTTGTGAAACGACCTTTTTGCTAAAAGAGACGTAATTCCGGCTCTAATAATGCTAGCAACACGTTCTAACTTGCAGGATAGATGATAAATATTGTCCTTAAGAGATCCACAAAGCGATTTTAAAATCGGACGATAAGTTTTTAAATGGGAATTTTTTTCCTTGCGGAGGGGAGTGATTTCCCATGTTAAACGGTGAAAAAAGCGAAACTTCGGCACTCTTTTGCGGACCATTCGAGAACTTATTATCCGATTGGTCTGCCAATTTTTGACCCGTATATTTTTGAGACCAGCAACAAGATGAGCCATTCCATTTTAAAATCGGTTCATTAGTTCGGGAGCTATGGCCTCCCAAAGTTGCCAAGGCAGAGGTCCGGGAAATACACTTTTCCCGTTTTTTCCCAAACCGCTCGTGCGATTTGTCTGAAAATTTTAGGTGATATTCTGGGCATATCCCAAAGTGATCGTACCGAGTTATTTAAAAATCTATCGAGGGGTTTGGGCGTTACAGGCCATGAAAATTTTGTGAAGTGTGCAGTCTGCATTCCTTGTAAAACGACCTTTTTGCTAAAAGAGACGTAATTCCGGCTCTAATAATGCTAGCAACACGTTCTAACTTGCAGGATAGATGATAAATATTGTCCTTAAGAGATCCACAAAGCGATTTTAAAATCGGACGATAAGTTTTTAAATGGGAATTTTTTTCCCGCCGGAGGGGAGTGATTTCCCATGTTAAACGGCGAAAAAAGTCAAACTTTGGCTTTCTTTTGCGGACCATTCGAGAACTTATTATCCGATTGGTCTGCCAATTTTTGTCCCGTATAATTTTGAGATCAGGAACAAGATGAGCCATTCCATTTTAAAATCGGTCCATTAGTTCGGGAGGTATGGCCTCCCAAATTTGCCAAGGCAGAGGTCCGGGAAATCAACTTTTCCCGTTTTTTCCCAAACCGCTCGTACGATTTGTCTGAAAATTTTAGGGGATATTCTGGGCATATCCCAAAGTAATCGTACCGAGGTATTTAAAAATCTATCGAGGGGTTTGGATTTTCCCATTTGGGCCCATGTTAAAATTGGGACCCGTGAATGCACTGAAATTTGGTTGATTCCCGTTTCTCCCAAACCACTCCTACGATTTGTCTGAAAATTGCTGTGCATATTCTCTGCATATCCAAGATTAATCGTACCAAGCGATTTTAAAATCCATCGAGGGGTTTGGGAGTTACAGCCTACGAAAGTTACGAAAATGTGCAAATCGTCTCCATTCCTCGTGAAACGCACGTTTTTCGCATTTTTCCTAAAAGAGACGTAATTCCGGCTCTAATAATGCTAGCAACACGTTCTAACTTGCAGGATAGATGTTTTGTCTCGTTCTAAAGAGATCCACAAAGGGATTTTAAAATCCATCGAGTGGTTTTTGAGTTAGAGCAAATCAACCAAAATTTGGTTGATTCCCATTTTCTCCCAAACCACTCCTACGATTTGTCTGAAAATTGCTCTGCATATCCTCTGTATATCAATCATTAATCGTACCAAGCGATTTTAAAATCCATCGAGGGGTTTGGGAGTTACAGCCTACGAAAGTTGGAAAGTGTGCAAATCGTCTCCATTCGTCGTGAAACGCACGTTTTTCGCATTTTTCCTAAAAGAGACGTAATTCCGGCTCTAATAATGCTAGCAACACGTTCTAACTTGCAGGATAGATGATAAATATTGTCCTTAAGAGATCCACAAAGCGATTTTAAAATCGGACGATACGTTTTTAAATGGGAATTTTTTTCCCGCCGGAGGGGAGTGATTTCCCATGTTAAACGGCGAAAAAAGTCAAACTTTGGCTTTCTTTTGCGGACCATTCGAGAACTTATTATCCGATTGGTCTGCCAATTTTTGACCCGTATATTTTTGAGACCAGCAACAAGATGAACCATTCCATTTTAAAATCGGTTCATTAGTTCGGGAGCTATGGCCTCCCAAAGTTGCCAAGGCAGAGGTCCGGGAAATACACTTTTCCCGTTTTTTCCCAAACCGCTCGTACGATTTGTCTGAAAATTTTAGGGGATATTCTGGGCATATCCCAAAGTGATCGTACCGAGTTATTTAAAAATCTATCGAGGGGTTTGGGCGTTACAGCCTATGAAAATTTTGTGAAGTGTGCAGTCTGCATTCCTTGTGAAACGACCTTTTTGCTAAAAGAGACGTAATTCCGGCTCTAATAATGCTAGCAACACGTTCTAACTTGCAGGATAGATGATAAATATTGTCCTTAAGAGATCCACAAAGCGATTTTAAAATCGGACGATAAGTTTTTAAATGGGAATTTTTTTCCTTGCGGAGGGGAGTGATTTCCCATGTTAAACGGTGAAAAAAGCGAAACTTCGGCACTCTTTTGCGGACCATTCGAGAACTTATTATCCGATTGGTCTGCCAATTTTTGACCCGTATATTTTTTAGACCAGCAACAAGATGAGCCATTCCATTTTAAAATCGGTTCATTAGTTCGGGAGCTATGGCCTCCCAAAGTTGCCAAGGCAGAGGTCCGGGAAATACACTTTTCCCGTTTTTTCCCAAACCGCTCGTGCGATTTGTCTGAAAATTTTAGGTGATATTCTGGGCATATCCCAAAGTGATCGTACCGAGTTATTTAAAAATCTATCGAGGGGTTTGGGCGTTACAGGCCATGAAAATTTTGTGAAGTGTGCAGTCTGCATTCCTTGTAAAACGACCTTTTTGCTAAAAGAGACGTAATTCCGGCTCTAATAATGCTAGCAACACGTTCTAACTTGCAGGATAGATGATAAATATTGTCCTTAAGAGATCCACAAAGCGATTTTAAAATCGGACGATACGTTTTTAAATGGGAATTTTTTTCCCGCCGGAGGGGAGTGATTTCCCATGTTAAACGGCGAAAAAAGTCAAACTTTGGCTTTCTTTTGCGGACCATTCGAGAACTTATTATCCGATTGGTCTGCCAATTTTTGACCCGTATATTTTTGAGACCAGCAACAAGATGAACCATTCCATTTTAAAATCGGTTCATTAGTTCGGGAGCTATGGCCTCCCAAAGTTGCCAAGGCAGAGGTCCGGGAAATACACTTTTCCCGTTTTTTCCCAAACCGCTCGTACGATTTGTCTGAAAATTTTAGGGGATATTCTGGGCATATCCCAAAGTGATCGTACCGAGTTATTTAAAAATCTATCGAGGGGTTTGGGCGTTACAGCCTATGAAAATTTTGTGAAGTGTGCAGTCTGCATTCCTTGTGAAACGACCTTTTTGCTAAAAGAGACGTAATTCCGGCTCTAATAATGCTAGCAACACGTTCTAACTTGCAGGATAGATGATAAATATTGTCCTTAAGAGATCCACAAAGCGATTTTAAAATCGGACGATAAGTTTTTAAATGGGAATTTTTTTCCTTGCGGAGGGGAGTGATTTCCCATGTTAAACGGTGAAAAAAGCGAAACTTCGGCACTCTTTTGCGGACCATTCGAGAACTTATTATCCGATTGGTCTGCCAATTTTTGACCCGTATATTTTTGAGACCAGCAACAAGATGAGCCATTCCATTTTAAAATCGGTTCATTAGTTCGGGAGCTATGGCCTCCCAAAGTTGCCAAGGCAGAGGTCCGGGAAATACACTTTTCCCGTTTTTTCCCAAACCGCTCGTGCGATTTGTCTGAAAATTTTAGGTGATATTCTGGGCATATCCCAAAGTGATCGTACCGAGTTATTTAAAAATCTATCGAGGGGTTTGGGCGTTACAGGCCATGAAAATTTTGTGAAGTGTGCAGTCTGCATTCCTTGTAAAACGACCTTTTTGCTAAAAGAGACGTAATTCCGGCTCTAATAATGCTAGCAACACGTTCTAACTTGCAGGATAGATGATAAATATTGTCCTTAAGAGATCCACAAAGCGATTTTAAAATCGGACGATACGTTTTTAAATGGGAATTTTTTTCCCGCCGGAGGGGAGTGATTTCCCATGTTAAACGGCGAAAAAAGTCAAACTTTGGCTTTCTTTTGCGGACCATTCGAGAACTTATTATCCGATTGGTCTGCCAATTTTTGACCCGTATATTTTTGAGACCAGCAACAAGATGAACCATTCCATTTTAAAATCGGTTCATTAGTTCGGGAGCTATGGCCTCCCAAAGTTGCCAAGGCAGAGGTCCGGGAAATACACTTTTCCCGTTTTTTCCCAAACCGCTCGTACGATTTGTCTGAAAATTTTAGGGGATATTCTGGGCATATCCCAAAGTGATCGTACCGAGTTATTTAAAAATCTATCGAGGGGTTTGGGCGTTACAGCCTATGAAAATTTTGTGAAGTGTGCAGTCTGCATTCCTTGTGAAACGACCTTTTTGCTAAAAGAGACGTAATTCCGGCTCTAATAATGCTAGCAACACGTTCTAACTTGCAGGATAGATGATAAATATTGTCCTTAAGAGATCCACAAAGCGATTTTAAAATCGGACGATAAGTTTTTAAATGGGAATTTTTTTCCTTGCGGAGGGGAGTGATTTCCCATGTTAAACGGTGAAAAAAGCGAAACTTCGGCACTCTTTTGCGGACCATTCGAGAACTTATTATCCGATTGGTCTGCCAATTTTTGACCCGTATATTTTTGAGACCAGCAACAAGATGAGCCATTCCATTTTAAAATCGGTTCATTAGTTCGGGAGCTATGGCCTCCCAAAGTTGCCAAGGCAGAGGTCCGGGAAATACACTTTTCCCGTTTTTTCCCAAACCGCTCGTGCGATTTGTCTGAAAATTTTAGGTGATATTCTGGGCATATCCCAAAGTGATCGTACCGAGTTATTTAAAAATCTATCGAGGGGTTTGGGCGTTACAGGCCATGAAAATTTTGTGAAGTGTGCAGTCTGCATTCCTTGTAAAACGACCTTTTTGCTAAAAGAGACGTAATTCCGGCTCTAATAATGCTAGCAACACGTTCTAACTTGCAGGATAGATGATAAATATTGTCCTTAAGAGATCCACAAAGCGATTTTAAAATCGGACGATAAGTTTTTAAATGGGAATTTTTTTCCCGCCGGAGGGGAGTGATTTCCCATGTTAAACGGCGAAAAAAGTCAAACTTTGGCTTTCTTTTGCGGACCATTCGAGAACTTATTATCCGATTGGTCTGCCAATTTTTGTCCCGTATAATTTTGAGATCAGGAACAAGATGAGCCATTCCATTTTAAAATCGGTCCATTAGTTCGGGAGGTATGGCCTCCCAAATTTGCCAAGGCAGAGGTCCGGGAAATCAACTTTTCCCGTTTTTTCCCAAACCGCTCGTACGATTTGTCTGAAAATTTTAGGGGATATTCTGGGCATATCCCAAAGTAATCGTACCGAGGTATTTAAAAATCTATCGAGGGGTTTGGATTTTCCCATTTGGGCCCATGTTAAAATTGGGACCCGTGAATGCACTGAAATTTGGTTGATTCCCGTTTCTCCCAAACCACTCCTACGATTTGTCTGAAAATTGCTGTGCATATTCTCTGCATATCCAAGATTAATCGTACCAAGCGATTTTAAAATCCATCGAGGGGTTTGGGAGTTACAGCCTACGAAAGTTACGAAAATGTGCAAATCGTCTCCATTCCTCGTGAAACGCACGTTTTTCGCATTTTTCCTAAAAGAGACGTAATTCCGGCTCTAATAATGCTAGCAACACGTTCTAACTTGCAGGATAGATGTTTTGTCTCGTTCTAAAGAGATCCACAAAGGGATTTTAAAATCCATCGAGTGGTTTTTGAGTTAGAGCAAATCAACCAAAATTTGGTTGATTCCCATTTTCTCCCAAACCACTCCTACGATTTGTCTGAAAATTGCTCTGCATATCCTCTGTATATCAATCATTAATCGTACCAAGCGATTTTAAAATCCATCGAGGGGTTTGGGAGTTACAGCCTACGAAAGTTGGAAAGTGTGCAAATCGTCTCCATTCGTCGTGAAACGCACGTTTTTCGCATTTTTCCTAAAAGAGACGTAATTCCGGCTCTAATAATGCTAGCAACACGTTCTAACTTGCAGGATAGATGATAAATATTGTCCTTAAGAGATCCACAAAGCGATTTTAAAATCGGACGATACGTTTTTAAATGGGAATTTTTTTCCCGCCGGAGGGGAGTGATTTCCCATGTTAAACGGCGAAAAAAGTCAAACTTTGGCTTTCTTTTGCGGACCATTCGAGAACTTATTATCCGATTGGTCTGCCAATTTTTGACCCGTATATTTTTGAGACCAGCAACAAGATGAACCATTCCATTTTAAAATCGGTTCATTAGTTCGGGAGCTATGGCCTCCCAAAGTTGCCAAGGCAGAGGTCCGGGAAATACACTTTTCCCGTTTTTTCCCAAACCGCTCGTACGATTTGTCTGAAAATTTTAGGGGATATTCTGGGCATATCCCAAAGTGATCGTACCGAGTTATTTAAAAATCTATCGAGGGGTTTGGGCGTTACAGCCTATGAAAATTTTGTGAAGTGTGCAGTCTGCATTCCTTGTGAAACGACCTTTTTGCTAAAAGAGACGTAATTCCGGCTCTAATAATGCTAGCAACACGTTCTAACTTGCAGGATAGATGATAAATATTGTCCTTAAGAGATCCACAAAGCGATTTTAAAATCGGACGATAAGTTTTTAAATGGGAATTTTTTTCCTTGCGGAGGGGAGTGATTTCCCATGTTAAACGGTGAAAAAAGCGAAACTTCGGCACTCTTTTGCGGACCATTCGAGAACTTATTATCCGATTGGTCTGCCAATTTTTGACCCGTATATTTTTGAGACCAGCAACAAGATGAGCCATTCCATTTTAAAATCGGTTCATTAGTTCGGGAGCTATGGCCTCCCAAAGTTGCCAAGGCAGAGGTCCGGGAAATACACTTTTCCCGTTTTTTCCCAAACCGCTCGTGCGATTTGTCTGAAAATTTTAGGTGATATTCTGGGCATATCCCAAAGTGATCGTACCGAGTTATTTAAAAATCTATCGAGGGGTTTGGGCGTTACAGGCCATGAAAATTTTGTGAAGTGTGCAGTCTGCATTCCTTGTAAAACGACCTTTTTGCTAAAAGAGACGTAATTCCGGCTCTAATAATGCTAGCAACACGTTCTAACTTGCAGGATAGATGATAAATATTGTCCTTAAGAGATCCACAAAGCGATTTTAAAATCGGACGATACGTTTTTAAATGGGAATTTTTTTCCCGCCGGAGGGGAGTGATTTCCCATGTTAAACGGCGAAAAAAGTCAAACTTTGGCTTTCTTTTGCGGACCATTCGAGAACTTATTATCCGATTGGTCTGCCAATTTTTGACCCGTATATTTTTGAGACCAGCAACAAGATGAACCATTCCATTTTAAAATCGGTTCATTAGTTCGGGAGCTATGGCCTCCCAAAGTTGCCAAGGCAGAGGTCCGGGAAATACACTTTTCCCGTTTTTTCCCAAACCGCTCGTACGATTTGTCTGAAAATTTTAGGGGATATTCTGGGCATATCCCAAAGTGATCGTACCGAGTTATTTAAAAATCTATCGAGGGGTTTGGGCGTTACAGCCTATGAAAATTTTGTGAAGTGTGCAGTCTGCATTCCTTGTGAAACGACCTTTTTGCTAAAAGAGACGTAATTCCGGCTCTAATAATGCTAGCAACACGTTCTAACTTGCAGGATAGATGATAAATATTGTCCTTAAGAGATCCACAAAGCGATTTTAAAATCGGACGATAAGTTTTTAAATGGGAATTTTTTTCCTTGCGGAGGGGAGTGATTTCCCATGTTAAACGGTGAAAAAAGCGAAACTTCGGCACTCTTTTGCGGACCATTCGAGAACTTATTATCCGATTGGTCTGCCAATTTTTGACCCGTATATTTTTGAGACCAGCAACAAGATGAGCCATTCCATTTTAAAATCGGTTCATTAGTTCGGGAGCTATGGCCTCCCAAAGTTGCCAAGGCAGAGGTCCGGGAAATACACTTTTCCCGTTTTTTCCCAAACCGCTCGTGCGATTTGTCTGAAAATTTTAGGTGATATTCTGGGCATATCCCAAAGTGATCGTACCGAGTTATTTAAAAATCTATCGAGGGGTTTGGGCGTTACAGGCCATGAAAATTTTGTGAAGTGTGCAGTCTGCATTCCTTGTAAAACGACCTTTTTGCTAAAAGAGACGTAATTCCGGCTCTAATAATGCTAGCAACACGTTCTAACTTGCAGGATAGATGATAAATATTGTCCTTAAGAGATCCACAAAGCGATTTTAAAATCGGACGATACGTTTTTAAATGGGAATTTTTTTCCCGCCGGAGGGGAGTGATTTCCCATGTTAAACGGCGAAAAAAGTCAAACTTTGGCTTTCTTTTGCGGACCATTCGAGAACTTATTATCCGATTGGTCTGCCAATTTTTGACCCGTATATTTTTGAGACCAGCAACAAGATGAACCATTCCATTTTAAAATCGGTTCATTAGTTCGGGAGCTATGGCCTCCCAAAGTTGCCAAGGCAGAGGTCCGGGAAATACACTTTTCCCGTTTTTTCCCAAACCGCTCGTACGATTTGTCTGAAAATTTTAGGGGATATTCTGGGCATATCCCAAAGTGATCGTACCGAGTTATTTAAAAATCTATCGAGGGGTTTGGGCGTTACAGCCTATGAAAATTTTGTGAAGTGTGCAGTCTGCATTCCTTGTGAAACGACCTTTTTGCTAAAAGAGACGTAATTCCGGCTCTAATAATGCTAGCAACACGTTCTAACTTGCAGGATAGATGATAAATATTGTCCTTAAGAGATCCACAAAGCGATTTTAAAATCGGACGATAAGTTTTTAAATGGGAATTTTTTTCCTTGCGGAGGGGAGTGATTTCCCATGTTAAACGGTGAAAAAAGCGAAACTTCGGCACTCTTTTGCGGACCATTCGAGAACTTATTATCCGATTGGTCTGCCAATTTTTGACCCGTATATTTTTGAGACCAGCAACAAGATGAGCCATTCCATTTTAAAATCGGTTCATTAGTTCGGGAGCTATGGCCTCCCAAAGTTGCCAAGGCAGAGGTCCGGGAAATACACTTTTCCCGTTTTTTCCCCAAACCGCTCGTGCGATTTGTCTGAAAATTTTAGGTGATATTCTGGGCATATCCCAAAGTGATCGTACCGAGTTATTTAAAAATCTATCGAGGGGTTTGGGCGTTACAGGCCATGAAAATTTTGTGAAGTGTGCAGTCTGCATTCCTTGTAAAACGACCTTTTTGCTAAAAGAGACGTAATTCCGGCTCTAATAATGCTAGCAACACGTTCTAACTTGCAGGATAGATGATAAATATTGTCCTTAAGAGATCCACAAAGCGATTTTAAAATCGGACGATAAGTTTTTAAATGGGAATTTTTTTCCCGCCGGAGGGGAGTGATTTCCCATGTTAAACGGCGAAAAAAGTCAAACTTTGGCTTTCTTTTGCGGACCATTCGAGAACTTATTATCCGATTGGTCTGCCAATTTTTGTCCCGTATAATTTTGAGATCAGGAACAAGATGAGCCATTCCATTTTAAAATCGGTCCATTAGTTCGGGAGGTATGGCCTCCCAAATTTGCCAAGGCAGAGGTCCGGGAAATCAACTTTTCCCGTTTTTTCCCAAACCGCTCGTACGATTTGTCTGAAAATTTTAGGGGATATTCTGGGCATATCCCAAAGTAATCGTACCGAGGTATTTAAAAATCTATCGAGGGGTTTGGATTTTCCCATTTGGGCCCATGTTAAAATTGGGACCCGTGAATGCACTGAAATTTGGTTGATTCCCGTTTCTCCCAAACCACTCCTACGATTTGTCTGAAAATTGCTGTGCATATTCTCTGCATATCCAAGATTAATCGTACCAAGCGATTTTAAAATCCATCGAGGGGTTTGGGAGTTACAGCCTACGAAAGTTACGAAAATGTGCAAATCGTCTCCATTCCTCGTGAAACGCACGTTTTTCGCATTTTTCCTAAAAGAGACGTAATTCCGGCTCTAATAATGCTAGCAACACGTTCTAACTTGCAGGATAGATGTTTTGTCTCGTTCTAAAGAGATCCACAAAGGGATTTTAAAATCCATCGAGTGGTTTTTGAGTTAGAGCAAATCAACCAAAATTTGGTTGATTCCCATTTTCTCCCAAACCACTCCTACGATTTGTCTGAAAATTGCTCTGCATATCCTCTGTATATCAATCATTAATCGTACCAAGCGATTTTAAAATCCATCGAGGGGTTTGGGAGTTACAGCCTACGAAAGTTGGAAAGTGTGCAAATCGTCTCCATTCGTCGTGAAACGCACGTTTTTCGCATTTTTCCTAAAAGAGACGTAATTCCGGCTCTAATAATGCTAGCAACACGTTCTAACTTGCAGGATAGATGATAAATATTGTCCTTAAGAGATCCACAAAGCGATTTTAAAATCGGACGATACGTTTTTAAATGGGAATTTTTTTCCCGCCGGAGGGGAGTGATTTCCCATGTTAAACGGCGAAAAAAGTCAAACTTTGGCTTTCTTTTGCGGACCATTCGAGAACTTATTATCCGATTGGTCTGCCAATTTTTGACCCGTATATTTTTGAGACCAGCAACAAGATGAACCATTCCATTTTAAAATCGGTTCATTAGTTCGGGAGCTATGGCCTCCCAAAGTTGCCAAGGCAGAGGTCCGGGAAATACACTTTTCCCGTTTTTTCCCAAACCGCTCGTACGATTTGTCTGAAAATTTTAGGGGATATTCTGGGCATATCCCAAAGTGATCGTACCGAGTTATTTAAAAATCTATCGAGGGGTTTGGGCGTTACAGCCTATGAAAATTTTGTGAAGTGTGCAGTCTGCATTCCTTGTGAAACGACCTTTTTGCTAAAAGAGACGTAATTCCGGCTCTAATAATGCTAGCAACACGTTCTAACTTGCAGGATAGATGATAAATATTGTCCTTAAGAGATCCACAAAGCGATTTTAAAATCGGACGATAAGTTTTTAAATGGGAATTTTTTTCCTTGCGGAGGGGAGTGATTTCCCATGTTAAACGGTGAAAAAAGCGAAACTTCGGCACTCTTTTGCGGACCATTCGAGAACTTATTATCCGATTGGTCTGCCAATTTTTGACCCGTATATTTTTGAGACCAGCAACAAGATGAGCCATTCCATTTTAAAATCGGTTCATTAGTTCGGGAGCTATGGCCTCCCAAAGTTGCCAAGGCAGAGGTCCGGGAAATACACTTTTCCCGTTTTTTCCCAAACCGCTCGTGCGATTTGTCTGAAAATTTTAGGTGATATTCTGGGCATATCCCAAAGTGATCGTACCGAGTTATTTAAAAATCTATCGAGGGGTTTGGGCGTTACAGGCCATGAAAATTTTGTGAAGTGTGCAGTCTGCATTCCTTGTAAAACGACCTTTTTGCTAAAAGAGACGTAATTCCGGCTCTAATAATGCTAGCAACACGTTCTAACTTGCAGGATAGATGATAAATATTGTCCTTAAGAGATCCACAAAGCGATTTTAAAATCGGACGATACGTTTTTAAATGGGAATTTTTTTCCCGCCGGAGGGGAGTGATTTCCCATGTTAAACGGCGAAAAAAGTCAAACTTTGGCTTTCTTTTGCGGACCATTCGAGAACTTATTATCCGATTGGTCTGCCAATTTTTGACCCGTATATTTTTGAGACCAGCAACAAGATGAACCATTCCATTTTAAAATCGGTTCATTAGTTCGGGAGCTATGGCCTCCCAAAGTTGCCAAGGCAGAGGTCCGGGAAATACACTTTTCCCGTTTTTTCCCAAACCGCTCGTACGATTTGTCTGAAAATTTTAGGGGATATTCTGGGCATATCCCAAAGTGATCGTACCGAGTTATTTAAAAATCTATCGAGGGGTTTGGGCGTTACAGCCTATGAAAATTTTGTGAAGTGTGCAGTCTGCATTCCTTGTGAAACGACCTTTTTGCTAAAAGAGACGTAATTCCGGCTCTAATAATGCTAGCAACACGTTCTAACTTGCAGGATAGATGATAAATATTGTCCTTAAGAGATCCACAAAGCGATTTTAAAATCGGACGATAAGTTTTTAAATGGGAATTTTTTTCCTTGCGGAGGGGAGTGATTTCCCATGTTAAACGGTGAAAAAAGCGAAACTTCGGCACTCTTTTGCGGACCATTCGAGAACTTATTATCCGATTGGTCTGCCAATTTTTGACCCGTATATTTTTGAGACCAGCAACAAGATGAGCCATTCCATTTTAAAATCGGTTCATTAGTTCGGGAGCTATGGCCTCCCAAAGTTGCCAAGGCAGAGGTCCGGGAAATACACTTTTCCCGTTTTTTCCCAAACCGCTCGTGCGATTTGTCTGAAAATTTTAGGTGATATTCTGGGCATATCCCAAAGTGATCGTACCGAGTTATTTAAAAATCTATCGAGGGGTTTGGGCGTTACAGGCCATGAAAATTTTGTGAAGTGTGCAGTCTGCATTCCTTGTAAAACGACCTTTTTGCTAAAAGAGACGTAATTCCGGCTCTAATAATGCTAGCAACACGTTCTAACTTGCAGGATAGATGATAAATATTGTCCTTAAGAGATCCACAAAGCGATTTTAAAATCGGACGATACGTTTTTAAATGGGAATTTTTTTCCCGCCGGAGGGGAGTGATTTCCCATGTTAAACGGCGAAAAAAGTCAAACTTTGGCTTTCTTTTGCGGACCATTCGAGAACTTATTATCCGATTGGTCTGCCAATTTTTGACCCGTATATTTTTGAGACCAGCAACAAGATGAACCATTCCATTTTAAAATCGGTTCATTAGTTCGGGAGCTATGGCCTCCCAAAGTTGCCAAGGCAGAGGTCCGGGAAATACACTTTTCCCGTTTTTTCCCAAACCGCTCGTACGATTTGTCTGAAAATTTTAGGGGATATTCTGGGCATATCCCAAAGTGATCGTACCGAGTTATTTAAAAATCTATCGAGGGGTTTGGGCGTTACAGCCTATGAAAATTTTGTGAAGTGTGCAGTCTGCATTCCTTGTGAAACGACCTTTTTGCTAAAAGAGACGTAATTCCGGCTCTAATAATGCTAGCAACACGTTCTAACTTGCAGGATAGATGATAAATATTGTCCTTAAGAGATCCACAAAGCGATTTTAAAATCGGACGATAAGTTTTTAAATGGGAATTTTTTTCCTTGCGGAGGGGAGTGATTTCCCATGTTAAACGGTGAAAAAAGCGAAACTTCGGCACTCTTTTGCGGACCATTCGAGAACTTATTATCCGATTGGTCTGCCAATTTTTGACCCGTATATTTTTGAGACCAGCAACAAGATGAGCCATTCCATTTTAAAATCGGTTCATTAGTTCGGGAGCTATGGCCTCCCAAAGTTGCCAAGGCAGAGGTCCGGGAAATACACTTTTCCCGTTTTTTCCCAAACCGCTCGTGCGATTTGTCTGAAAATTTTAGGTGATATTCTGGGCATATCCCAAAGTGATCGTACCGAGTTATTTAAAAATCTATCGAGGGGTTTGGGCGTTACAGGCCATGAAAATTTTGTGAAGTGTGCAGTCTGCATTCCTTGTAAAACGACCTTTTTGCTAAAAGAGACGTAATTCCGGCTCTAATAATGCTAGCAACACGTTCTAACTTGCAGGATAGATGATAAATATTGTCCTTAAG